>PVIJ01005311.1:0-105359 GCA_004024925.1 Scalopus aquaticus
TTTAAGATTTATTTTTTATTTATACATACAAGCTGGGGTGCAGGCCAGAGGTGTGGGGCGGTGAGAGGGTTCACCAGAGACAGAGTGGGGAGCAGAACAGGCAGATCAGAGGTACACTGCTGAGGGGAGCAGCGGGCGAGGCAGGAGAGGTCTGCCGCACCATGTGGGATTCTCCCCGGCCGGGCGTCGAACTTGCGTCCCCGCTGCCGACAGCTCCACAGCACAGAGCTTAACCGCTGCGCCACTGGGGAGGCCCTCAGCAGTGTATTTCTGATCTGCCTGTTCTGCTTCCCACTCTGTCTCTGGTGAAGCCTCTTGCCACCCCATAGCTCTGGCCTGCACCCCAGCTTGTATAAAAAAAAAAGAAAAAACACTACTTGTAAGAGCCGCCCCAAACATGAGATTAACTATAAACCCAATGAAAACATGTACAGGATATATTCTGAAATAAATCAAAGACAACTTAAATAGGAGAAACATATCATATTCATGAATTGGAAAACTCAAAACAGTAAAGATGTCAATTCCCCCCAAGTAGATCTACAGATTTAATTCAGTGCAAACTAAAATTCCAACAGAATTTTCTGTATATAAAGTGTTTCTAAAATTTACAAGGAAAAAAAAGCAATGTAACTAAAATAAATGAAATAATTCTAATAAAGTGGGAAGAAACACAATATGTGATTTTAAAACTTTAAAGTTAATATAATTAAAACAAAGAGGTACCGGAGAAGGGACAGCCACTGTGGAGCTTTCTTGACTCCACTTCCTGACACTCTAAATGGAGGCTGCTGGGAACTAGGGACTGAGCTGAACTGTCATGATGACCTTTAAAGATGGAGCACAGGCAGGACATGCTTTTTTGCTGGCTTCTATTAATCCTCTGGTCACTATCTGGGGTAGGACATAGGGCATAAAGCCATGTGCTAGTCAATAAATTTTCTTTTCCTTTTTCTCTCAGCTGTCCTTTTTTCACACTCTCTATATAAATAAATCCTTCTATTTTTAGTTCTCTCTGCATGTCCTGCATTAAGTGTGAGGGCGAGGATTCACTGATTAGGTCATCCTACATCCTCCAGGTTTGCCCCATTACAGACAGACACAGACACCAATAAAGGGAATGGAGTCCATATATACACCCACAGGAATAAGCCAACTTATTTTTTCAAGGGTATAAAGATAATTCAAGAGAGAAAGGTAACTCTTTTCAACAGGCATTGGTAACCCCAGAAAGAGTTAATAAAATGGACTTTAGCAAGTGAAAACCCTTTTTTCCTGGGAAAGAGATAATTCAATAAAAAGATAAGCTACAAAAAATATTTGTAAATCTGACAAGGGACTTGTGTGTATATAAGCATTATACATAGAATAAACTGAATGTATATAATACACTTTTAAAAACTCAACAGTAAAATAATAACCAAATTAAAAAATGAGCAGGCATAATCATCAATATGATTATATTTTCAGTATTTCCTTTTATTTACAATACTTTCTATGTATATACACACCTGTCCTAAGAAAATCACTATTACATAACCTTTTCCCATTCACTCATCTCCTATCAATAAATATATTTCTAGCACATCACTCCTTAGAGCTTTGTAGGGTTCCATTGTATGAACGTACATACCACTATTTATTTAACCAATTCCACATTGTTATGAGTTACTTTCAACATTCAGCAATTAGAATGAGCACAAGGATGAGTAAACATGTAAACACATATTCACAACTGATAATTTTCTAACAGTATGATTTGACATAAAGGGAATGAGAAAATGAAATGGATAGGTGAAGGGGGGAAAAAGGATCAAAGGAAGACAGAAAACAAGGCAAGACATAAGACAAAAAATGTATAAAACAGCATGTCTGAGTTTATCAGCAGAATTGCCATTCTATCATTTTCAGCAAATTCCTATTACATCTACCTAAGCTAAAACGACTTTGTGTCTTAAACTGAACTATTACAATTCCTTCTTTGGAAGTTTATTTTGTCTGCTTAGATATTTTATGAGACCTTTTTTTATGCTTGATAATATTGCTTGACTGGGTTTTTAAAGAATCTACTATTTTTTTTCTTCCTGAAATATATTGTTTGTATACACAGGTTTTTGTAACTTCAGAAGTCTTATTCAATATCTTTGATTATTGTTTTCTTTGCAATTTCAAATTTTAAATATTTTTGTTCTGTGCTTAAGAAAATGAACTTCTAGGGGCCTCCCTAATGGCACAGGGATTAAAGTCTCAGCACCATCAAGCTATCGCCACTGTGGCATGAGTTCAATCCCTGGCCAGGGAGCTAACCCACATGACATAGCAGACCTCTCCTGTCTCGCCCGCTGCGCCCCTCAGTAGTATATTTCAAAAGATCTGCCTGTTCTCCCCACTCTGTCTCTGGTGAATCCTCTCTCTCTCACACACACACACACACACACCCCGCCCTGCACCTCTTAAAAGAACCCCAGAGTTCTTGTATGCATAAATAAACAAATCTTTAAGAAAATAAAAAGGAACTTCCATATGTTAGATAGCTTTGTTTTTTATCCTTCATACCTAGCTTTTCTCTCTCATTCTTTTAGTTTCTCATTACTCTAATAATAGATTGCCATCAATCTGGTTTTCCACACTATAATGAATTTTCTCCACTCTACAATGTAGTGGTCATATACAGGGAGATCATATAAAGGGATATTAATCAGATGTCACATTACTCTGGTTATTTTTAAAATATTTCAATTCTTTAAACTATGTGTTTATGAATCAAGAATATTTTTATATATCAATGCTGACAGTCTGAGCAAGATAAACACATAAAGAGAATCAAGTAGAAAATGAACAAAAGGGTGGTTCCAAAAAAGAAAACTAAAATATTGATAATTTTTAATGACAAATTCAGAATTAAAAAAAAAATTTTAATTTTTATTTATTTATTTATTTTTGAAGATTTATCTATTTATGCATACAAGCTGGGGCACAGGCCAGAGGCGAGGGGCGGCGAGAGGGTTCACCAGAGACAGAGTGGGGAGCAGAACAGGCAGAGAGACGTAAACACGCTGCCGAGGGGGAGCAGGGAGCAAGGCAGGAGAGGTCTGCCTTGCCATGTGGGAATCTCCCCGGCTGGGCATCGAACTCACATCGCCGCCGCTGCCAACAGCTCCACAGTGTAGCGCCTAACCGCTGCGCCACCAGGGAGGTTCAAAAAAACAAATTTTTTTTTAAATGGAAAAACTGAGGAAAAGTGAAAACATTCAATTTCCAAAGTCAAAGATATCTTAATATTCTTATATACTTCTTGGAGAGCCAAATTATTAACAGTAACTCTCTTAGACAAAATATTTGGGAACATTAATCTACTGAATCAACAAAAACTTTACATTAATAAGTTTTAGTCAAGGGGCTCCCTAGTTGCGCAGGGGTTAAAGTCTCAGTGCTATCAAGCTATTGCCAGTCACTGTGGTATGAGTTCAACCTCTTGCCAGGGAGCTAACCAACATGGCACAGCAGACCTCTCCTGTCTGGCCTGCTGTTCCCCTCAGCAATGTATTTCAGTAGATCCACCTGTTCTGCTCCCGACTCTGTCTCTGGTGAATCCTCTCACTCCCCTCCCTCACACCCCAATTCTTCTATGCAAAATAAATAAAAATAAATCTTAAAACGTTTTAATCAAGAAAACTAATGAGAGAAATTATACTGAAAGTAGAATTACACACAAAAACAGCATTAGGAATGCTTGAATGGCAAAATCAAACAAAATCTCTTATATGCTATTATGATATATAATAGCCTAATTTATAACTTGAATAAATGTTAAAGATAAAAAACTTCAATGAGACCAAATTAGTAGAAATCATTTGGGGACCTTTTTAAAAAATCATGGAATAGTCACTTTATTATATAAAATGTTAAAATACTTATTAAATATTCAAAATATAATTTCAATTTAGTAATAAGAGAAAGACTAATCTTTCCTAAAGAAATTTTTATTCAAACCAAGATAAACCAAGTAAACAAATAAAACTGCAATGGTGGTAATTTTAAAAGTCTAACTTTTCTTAAGAAAACCACTTTTGCATATTAATCAGCTGATCAAGGATACATTTTAAAATGAAAATTAAAATCCAGAAAAAGTATTTAACTACTTCAAAACTCAATGAAGGTTATAACCCCATACAAAAGCTTAAGACAAGCATACTACGGCACATTCATGACTTTAAAGAAAGCATGAGCTATGCTACTAATGAAAATACCTTTTCTTCTAATTCATCATTGAAGAGTCCTCTCCAATAACCACAGAAATGAGGGTTGGGGAATGGTAAAAAGTAGATAAAATATTTACCCTTCATGAACACAAACACACAAATTCATCATTCATCATTACAATTAGAGAAAGATACATTCTGAATATATTTAATTTCTGTCCATGCAAAACAGTTGTAGACACAAAGTTATTCACTATAAAACTTCCAAACTACTCATTATAAAATTGTGGACACTGACCTATATTTTGAAAGTTTAATTACTATTAATTATTAACTTAATTATAAACTGGCACTGAACATCCTACACCTACTTCTATTCTTCACTAATACCAGAAGATGCATTTTCATTCCTAAACATACAAGTACATTAGATATTACATAAGTTTTTTCTTGTCATGGCATTAAACACATTTCAATTTTCAAGAATGAATACTTAGAGAACAGAATCATAATGACCCAACAAAATAAATGAAGCAAAATAAGCAACTTCTTTCCAACTATAACCACTTTTATCTAATATGTAAGTATAAAAGGTAAGAAATGCTGATTAAATGCTAAGAGTAATAGATGCTAAGAGTAAGCACTAGAGAATAATAAAAGAAAATCCTAAAGTTATTCAGAAAAAAGAATCAAACATTATAAAAAATAAATAAGGGGCAATGAAGACTAACCATGTCAAACACTATGCTAATATACATTGAGAATAACTGATGGAATAAGATGTGATTAAAAATTTTTTTTTACTTAGAAATTGTCTTTCAACACCTATACATTCAAAGGCAGGAAATGAGCTAGCTTACAGGGTCTCAGCACTATCAAGCTACTGCCAGGCCAGCCACTGGGGCATGAATTCGATCCCCGATCCCCGGCCTGAGAGCTAACCCACATGGTGCAGCAGATCTCTCATGTCTGGCCCTCTGCTCCCCTCAGCAGTGTATTTCAGTAGATCTACCTGTTCTGTTCCCCACTCTGTCTGTGGTGAATCCTCTCACCCCTCCCCCGACGTTGTATGCATAAATAAATAAATCTTGAAAAAAAATTTTTTTAAATGAGCTTACATCATATTACATCTTAATAAATCTAAAGAAAAAGATATGAAAAGTATCAAATAATGAAAGTTATACAAAAAGTATACCCAAACAAACTGCTGAGGGGAGCAAGTGGATAAGACAGGAGAGCTCTGTTGCACCATGTGGGTTAGCTCCCTGGTTGGGGATTGAAGTCATGTCACAGTGGCTGGTGATAGCTTGATAGCTCTGAGACTTTAACCTCTGTACCACCAGGGAGGCCCCCTATTTCAATTCTTAAAAAAGATTTGAAAATGCTAAAGAGTATTAAGATAAAAAGCAAAAGAGAATTTTTAGAAGATTAGGAATACAAGTACAACTGAATCTTATATTACAAACTTACTTTAAATTTTTATTAAAAAGCTTGGAAAGACATAGAAAAATACACATAAATTTGACTTCTTAAACAAAACACAGAATAAAATGATTGTTTACATGATGAACTCAGGGATACCATTACGAACACTCATTACAAAAACACCCTCAAAATACACTAAAATGTACAGAACAAGAATTTCCTATACTGTTGTAGGTTGGTTGTTTATTTGCTATATACTCTGCCCCTTCTCTTAACAGTGCCTTTCTTCCTACAGAGACCCCCCTTAATCTTTTTGTAATTTGTTACTTGTATTCCCTGTTGTAGTGCACAGGAAGTTCACATTTAAACCAAGACATTCATATTCCAATTCTATTAGACATAAGCAACAAACCTCAGTTCTTCATATGCAAAATTTAGATAACGACAGCACCTCAGCACATGGGATTGTTTCAAGGACTGAGATAAAATCAATAAAATACTTCAGTGTCATAAAACTTGGCATAAACACTCAAATGGTAGCTATTTCTTTGCCTATTATTACTCTAGGAATTAAAGAGCTCAATTTTGAGAGATAAAGAGAAAGGGGGGAGAATAGAATAAAATCTGGGAAAAAGCACTTCAAAAGGTTAACTGTTTCAGATGAATTCAAAAGAATACCTAAACCCCTATGTTTACTGTAGCACTACTTACAATAGGCAAGACTTGGAAACAATCCAAATGCCCAAAAATAGATGCCTGGATCAAGATGTAGTATATATACATAATGGAATATTATTCAGCAATCAAAAAAAAATAAACTAATGCCATTCGCAGCAACATGAATGGCGCTAGAAGGGATTATGCTCAGTGAAGTTAGTCAGAGGGCAAAAGAAAAATATCTGAAGTTTTCACTTACAGGGGGAATATAGGTGAACCAAATAAGGGATTAGAGGAAAAAAATAACAACAATAAAAAAACACAACACAACAAAAATAAATAGACAATTATAAATCAGAGACATTCTGCAGGGGAGGGAGAGGGATCAAAAGGAGGGCGAGAAGCACATGAAAGACTATGGTGATGGTGCATGGGTGAATTGGTGATGGAAATTCTATAGGGACTACACCTGAGAAAAGAAAGCAAACATCATACAAAAATGAACAATGATGTAAAAGATATATATTTTTTTTAAAAAAAAGGTTAACTGTTTCAATAAGACAACCTTCAAAAAAATGGCTAAAATTTAACAAAAAATAACAAATGTTAGCTAGCAAGGATATATATGTGAAAGCATCATACATTACTAACGGGAATGTAAAAACTTTGGAAAACAACATAGCAATTTCTTAAGAAGTTGAACATAAATTTATGACTCAACAATTTCACTCCCAAGTATCTACCCAAAAGAAACAAAAATTTAGGTCCATATAAAAACTTACACACAATTATTTACAGCAACATTATTCATTCAACTCAGAGGACCATTAATTAGTAAACAGATAAGCAAATGATGCACACACATTCTAGAAATATCATGCAGGTGAAAAAAGGCACACATAGAAGACCACAATGCATCAAAGCAAAACAATAGCAAAAACAGAACACAAAATTTTTCTATACTTGAGTCCAAGACTCTAAGTTTTAAGAGACTCACAAACTGAAGCCTCAGAATAACTGCTTTCTAGATTCATGAAACAGAGACCAAAGATGATACTTGATTATTAAGACATACATGGTATACTTTATAAATAGAAACTCAAATAAATCAAACTGGATCTAAAAAATTAAAGTAAAGGGAACATTTACTAGTTTCCGTTGGCTGCTTAGCAAATTACCACAAACTTGATGGCTTAAAAAAAAAACCCAAAACCAAAAATGGTTCCCCTCACAGTTCTGGAGAACAGGAAGTATGGATTCCTATTCAGCAGAACCAAACTACCTAGTCCAAAGGCTCCAAGGAAGAATCCTTCCTTGCCCTCTCGTAACTTCTAGTAACTACTGGTGTTCTTTAGCTTGTGGCAGCATAACTTCAACCTCTTATCTCCATTTTACACGACCTTTCTTTGAAAGTCCTAAGTCCTTTCCCTACTTCTAAGGACACCAGTCTTTGGATTTAAGACCCACCACTCTACCTCTAAGATGATTTCATCAGAATATCCTTAATTAATTACATCTGCAAAGATCCTATTCCAAAAAAAGACCAGACCAGCTGTTTATTGTCATTAACATGATATGAAAGGCTTGTTCTCTTAGGGAAAAAACTGCATTAAAAAGCCTGACAACTCAAATTTGAAAGTTTTGTGCATTTCTAGTAAAAGTCATACCATTTTAGTTTTCCTTTTCTCAGTAGAAAAAATTCTATCATCAGGAAAAGTTATCATTAAAAAATTCTAAAATACATGTAGCAAATTGGACGAACATGTTTACTACATAAACTGATTTCCCAAAGGCTGTCCCTCTCCTGGTGTTCCCCACCATGGTGAACGCCATCTCCAACCACCCTGTAGTTCTGGCTACAGGACTGTTTTCACACAACCAACACAAGCAAATCCTGTGAATGCCTTCATAATAGAGTCCAAATGCAACCAATTCTCCTCTCCCTCCGCCAGCTCTAGTCAAGTCTAAATAGCAATCATCTGGCCAAAGTGAGCCTTTTAAAACATAAATCTGCCCTGTACAAAACTCTCCAGGGGCATCCATCATAGATGGAATAAAATCCAGTCACCCTCCTCTCTACATTACCCTTCTCACGCTCTCCTAGTCACGCAAGCCTCCTAGTCTTTTTCCTTCCAATAATGTACCAAACACACACCACTTTTGCCATTCTCTATTTTTCTGTTTCATCTAGCTGAAAGGCTGAATCTCTCTTCTGTCACTTCTGTGTTGAAACATCACCTCCTAGAGAAGTCTTTCCTGACAACCCTATCTAAAGTTGCACTCCCATTCTCCCTTTACCTTTCTGAACGATTTATTCAGACAATAACAATCTGAGAATACGTGTATTTGTTATCTACTGTCTAACCTTGACTAACTAGAATTTAAGTTCCAGGAAAGCATGTTTGATTCACTGCTATATGCTCAACACTGTAAACAGTATCTGGTACAGTCTAATTCAACAAATATTTAAATGAAAAAAATACCTAGTTTTGAATGGCAACAAAAATTTATCCATGTATTTCCCCTTTTCATATATGTCTGCTCCCATTTTGCAAGGAATATTGTGACAAATATTTTCCCATATTATCTCCCATTCACAGTATGCTTTTATCCTGCTTTGGAAAACAATTGTCAACAAAAGTTTCTCTACAAGTTAAACATAATCAGGAGAGACAATCAGTTGCCTGCCACTAGATGAGCTGGAAAAGGAGCTAGTCAGTAAGCAGGCCTCTGATCTTCATACCACTCATTCCAACTGCTTTATTTTTCTTCTCCTTCCCACAGTGTCAACTGGACTTCCGCTTTCACAAAACACAATTACTCTTCTAGAGAATGGGCTCATCAGTAATTAGGGCTATCACATCTATTTTACCTTTCCCTTCCTTAATACTGTCCAAAATAAATTCCAAGGAACAAAGTTTCTTTGGGATGTTAACACCGTTAACAGGCAGTCAAAATGGTTAAATAAATTCAGGAAAAACTTTACTGAACAAAATCAAGCAGGTTTCTTTTTTTAGAGGACTTTTCAGAATCTAAGCTATGTTAATGTACATTATAAATCTCCAGTGTAAGTATATACATTATAAACCAAACTGATTTTTTTTTCATTCAAATTTAAGAGAATTTTTCTTTCAGTTAATTTCACTTATCATACACTTCTTTTTTAGCTATCTCAAAAATTCTGGCAACCTAGCTTATCAAAAAGACCTTTTACTGCAGACATCAAGAAGGCTTAAAAGCAGAGTTGGTAATAGATTTAAATTATAATTAAAATGTCTACTGTCGGGGCCTCCCTGGTGGTGCAAGGAGGGTTAAGTTTCGGCACTATGAAGCTATCTGCAGCCACTGCAACATGAGTTCAATCCCTGGCCAGGGAGCTAACCCACATGGCGCAGTAGATTTCTCCTGTCATGCCCACTGTTCCCCTCAGCAGTGTATTTCAGTCAATCCGCCTGTTCTGCTCCCCACTCTGTTTCTGGTGAACCCTCTCACCCCCCACACCTCTGGCCTACATCCTAGCTCTTGTATGCATAAATAAATAAATCTTTTAAAAAAATATATTTTTTAAAATGTCTACTTGGAGTAAATAATTTTTTTATAAGTCGTAAAGTGTGACAAAAATTAATAAAATTACTAAGAGTAGCATAAAACTAATATGGGGCTAATAATAAAGGGCTAATAACAATGACATAATTTCCCATCCACCTACAAATTCCTTTCTTTCATAACACCACTAACTATAAAATAGGAGTGTGATTAGAGGGGTAGAAGGAAGCCAGTTCTGGAAAGTTTAGTCTAATTATTATATTTACACTTCTGGTGGAAACCATAGCTATAGGTAACAGACTAAATCAGTAGGATCAATTTAGAATATGAAGAAGACAAATTCACATCCTGTCGACACAAAAATTTCTTTGCTGACAATTCCTCTTTTTCTCCATCACTCTCCTCTCTCTCTGCAGGAAAGTCACCCTAGCCCTGCCTCGGAATGTTTCCCCTGCTTCTAAAACCTTTTCTGGTCACTCCTCTGACTCCTATTCCATATCAGAGTCAGCTTCCAAACTTGAACTTGATTCATCCTAGTATTTACAGAATATCTTTGCAGATATCTGATGCCGGAAGCAGAAGTCGAACTAGTCATAGTCCTAACATCAAAGAAAACTCCCGAAACTTTAAGGCCTGACAGGAATATGGCCCAAATACACCCACTGCTTGAGACAAACAATGCTACCTTCAAGTCCAATCTCTCAACAATCCTAAATTCTTTGAAACTAAAAATAGCTCAGCTGTTGTCTCATCTACCAGCAGATGGCCAGACCTATTTATAATTCAGGAATCGAGAGAGCAGGCAAGGATCAAGCTAAGCTAGGGCAGCCTAGAAGACCTCATGGTCAGAGTTCAATGCTCACTGCACTGCAGAGTTGTAGTGAGGCAGGTACCAAGAGAGGGCAACCTGGAGCCGTTCCTGTGTCTATGGGCCTCACACTTTCACAATGTATGTGAGCAGCTTTTCTTTCTTTTTGTAAATCATCCTCTCCTTCAAAATAAAGTCTAATAAGATAATTTGATCAAAGTTTTAAATAATCTGCATAATCTCTAAAGACTGCATTATTTATTTTCTTTTTGTGAAAATAAAAGTTCCTGAGAATGTATTTTGTTTAATGAAATAAAATATTCCCAATCTAGGTTTAAGGAAATAAGGTTTCCTTAAAAACAAAACAAAACAAAAAAAAAACCTGGTTTTTAAAGAATATGCAATGAGTGGCAATGTCATGAGTATTATTTACAGAAAACCTAGATGGAATTGTCTGTCATATTTAAAGAGACTAAATTTTGAATTCCAGTACTCTGAAATCTGCTCACATGTCAATAAAATGGTTTCAAACAAGGATTAAAAGTGTGACATACTCTATATTTTCTTGTTTACTGTCCACTTCCCTTCAGCTCCATGGTAAGTGTTCAACAAATATTGGGTATGGGAAAGGTGAAGGTGAAATCACACAGATATATTGAAGAGTTCTGACAAAACCTACCTCTCGAACCTCCACCATCCAACTCCTGCCCACTTACAACCTATAGATCAGGGATGACCAAGCCAGACCATTCATTTACTTTCTCACGTTGTTTGATGGCCATAGATTATCCAGAGACCAAAGAAGTTGTGGGCCAGACTGAAATGGTGACAAGGAAAAAGGAGGTCTATAACAGTTTCCAGGGACAATACAAATATGGGGATACTCTCTTACTACAAGGCATTAATTATACTATCTGCAAAGATGAAATGGATTTTCCCATCAATTTATGCTTGGGAGATAATATAAATAGGTGGTTGGTAAGAAACAAACAAAACTCACCAGCTATTAACTATCATGAGATTGCTCAATGAGATTTTATTGGAAACTAAATGTAACTTTTATGAAATGTGAGAAAAAAGCCTTATACAGGGCCTCCCTGGTGGTGCAGTGGTTAAGCACAGCGCTGTGGAGCTGTCAGCAGCAGTGGCATCGCGAGTTCGATGCCCCGCTGGCCATGGGAGATTCCCACATAGAGCGGCAGACCTCTCCTGTCTCGCCCTCTGCTCCCCTCAGCAGTGTGTTTCCGTCGATCTGCCTGTTCTGCTCCCCACTCTGTCTCTGGTGAACCCTCTCGCAGCCCCATGCCACTGGCCTGTACCCCAGCTTGTATGCATAAATAAATCAATCTTAAAAAAAAAAAAACAACCCTATGTTTAAAAAAAAAAAAAAAGCCTTATACATTTCAAGGAAATAAAATACTCTGGTGCTTAGCCCCTGCCTGCGTAGTCACATTCCTCATAATAAGCTGGTCTGATAACATGGAAGGAGTGAAAATAAAAAAGCAAAAACTGGCAAAATCTGGAAGACAATCCTAGTTTAGCTGGTACACACCACTAAGTAGTTCATACATCTAGAAATGGCAAGGATCAAGCTGTAATATGCCTTCTAAAGATGGCATCAAGAGTGGCAGGATACTCAATGCATAAACTAAAAAACAGTATGTTCATATTCATAGTACATTAAAGGGTATATTACTTTACAATCATCCTAATTTTCTGAGAAGGAAATTAAAGGCCAGGAGCTTAACTATACTACAATGTGACAGTAATGGGATTTAAATGCAAGATCTCCCAAGTCTGCTACCAGTAAGATCTCCACTAAAAAACACACTTACTTATATTAATACTCTGGATAGGAAAAAAAAACTACACACACACACACACACTCATTCACAACACACTTCTCTTCTTCGATCTGTACCTGTAACTTAAACTTGTATAGTAAAAACATCTCCTAACATGAAAAATTAGGTCTTAAAAACTAAAACTTCGGTTTGTTTCATTTAAAGCTCTTAAATTCTTTAACCTGCAAGTTATTCTTGAAACCTATACATAACAATTCTTTAAAAAATTCTAAAACTCACTGCTTCTCCCTCATTCCACCCCAATTTAATGATTCCTTTCAGGACCCAAATACAAATTCATTATTACCCTGTGCAATGTCTTCTCTTAAGTCTTTTTGTCCACTATACTACAGATTCAAACTTTTAAAATGAAACTTCTCTGGTTTTTCATGTCATCACTTTTAAGGATCCAAAAAATAAATAAATAGGATGGATTATTATAGCAAGTTAAAAAGCAGTCTCCTATTTATTTTAATTTAAAGGTAAAGTTGCCTTTAAGCCGTCCTGACCTTTTACTTTAACATACATTTAAGTTATTCATTTTTTTTTCCCCTTCAGGAACGCTTTTTTCCAAAGCCCATTTAAAAAGCTTCATTTTCTCGTCAATTTCATCTAGTCTATTTCCAGTGCTATAAAATAAGCCCAAGCATTAGGCATTCATCTTTGTGTTATATGTCCCGGTCTCCCTCTAAACGATTTCATCTTCGATAGATGCAATAGATTTATCAATCTTTCTCTTCAACAATCCTCATCTGCCTTGTCCTTGCCATAAGTATTGTTCGGATTTATCCTGCTCTGGGCTTCATTGCACTAGATCTCGTTCGTCTGAACTGTAAATCATAATTCAAGCTTGAGAGCAGCTGCCTCTGTCCAGACATGTGGCTGGTGGGTGTCATTGTCTTCTTCTTTTTCCCCATTTCAATCCCTCCCTTCCATGTCACTAATGCCAGGTAATCTAAAGGTCCTTTTCTTCCCCGTGTCTTTTATCTAGCACTCCCACCCCTTAACCTCTGGTCTTGTTCTTCCAGGTCAGCCCAGTCAGATACAACATTACTCTATGTTTTTCCTGTGGCGGAGGCGGAGAGATGTCAGAACCGACTGCACCTCTCGCAAATCCCTTCTCAAGACCGTCAACAAGGGAACAACTTCAGCCTATCTTCTAAAGTGCCAAGCCAAACGATAAAGTTATTGAAATTACGATACGGAACCGTTCCCACGCCCAATCTTGACAAATCAGCTCCACCTCAATTTCCAAGCTAATAAACAACATCCCATATTCTGCTTCACCACAAAGGGTGGTAGTATCCTGCCCACACCGCGCGGTTCACCAACAAAATCTCACTCTCAGGTCGATTCCAAGCCCCGTCGCGTCCCCCAATGCTGTTAACTGCCCTTCCTCCTCTATCCTGCCTCTACCCGACATTCAGCCGAGTTACTGACAACTCCCGACTGGGAGTTGAGAGCTTCCCGAGGGCTCCCCGAGGTCGGCAGCGCCAGTCTAGGGCAAGCCCCCCGGCGACCCCACCTCCGAAGTGGCCGCCGCGCGAGCCTCCCTCCCCCTCCGTCCCCCCCGTGCGTCCTCCCAGCTCACCTAATGCCACCTCGCAAGCTTTGCGCAGCTGGGAGTGATGCGCCTTCTTCACTTCCTTGTCGGCCAAAATCTTCTCCAGGGCCCGGGTCAGGAACATGTTCTTCGTCTTCTTCCCCTCATACATGGACGCAGAGAAGGAGGCGGCGGCTCGTCCGACCCGCGGCTCCCAGCGGCTGGAGGGGGGGAGGAGGAGGGAGAGGAAGAGAAAAGAGAAAGGAGAGCGGGTGGAGGTGGGGGAGAGGCGGCGTGGAGGGCAGCGGCAGGGCAGCGGCAGGATCAGGAAGGAGCGGTGGAGTGGGACCAGCCGTGGTGCGAGCGAGGGGCACCGAGGTCTTCACCGCCTCCCGAGAGGCCGCCTCCCCCCACGAAGGCTGCCCCGTGGGGACCTCTGCTTCTCCCGGTCCGGGGGTCGCTTCCCGGCCACCCCTCCCACTCGCCCCTCCGGCCCGGGGGCGGCGAGGGAGTCCAGCCCGGGCGACCGACTGCCGGGGGCCGAGGCAGCGGCGGTGGCTCAGAGGCCCGGCGAAAGCAGGGCTGCTCTGGCTACTGTGGGGATTAGCACCCGCCGCGGCCACGGACTGGCCTCCATCACCGCCGACCTGTCCCGGCCGCCATGTTGGGAGGAAACGACGCGTCACGCAGCGGCCGAACGGCTGCAGAGAAGGAAGCGGCGGCGGCACTGCCTGCCCAGAGCTGCCGCGGCGCCGGGAGGCAGGGGGCGGAGGGCGGCGCGGGAGGAGCGGCCCGAGCCGCAGCGCTACGGCGGCCCGGCGGGGCCTCGCCGCCTCCTGCGTTCGCCTGCAGGGCGGCGTGGGGCGTGGCGGGTGTCCTGCGGCGCGGCGCTGGGCGTTTCGGGCTCTTGGTGGGGCCGCGGCTGAGGGATCAAAGACCCGCGTGAGCCCCTGCTGCCGCCGGGTGAAGCGGACCTCGGGTACGCTGCATCAGGTTCTCTGGATCTCTGGAGATCTCGGGGTTAGGAACACAGCCATCTGCTCCAGGGGTCACAGAAACACCCGCATCGCCCATTCTAGCTTTACTGTTTACACCTGCCGCTCCGGATTATAAATTTCCATCCCAGATGCATGAAGCTGCCATCCAGGACGGTGCCCTCGAACTACCTCAGAGAGGCTGCTTCTCTTGGGAAAAGAAAACTAAATCCAGTGTGATAAGGATTCATAAATATCTGTGTAGGATAAAATGGGTAAATTTTAGATACTTTCTGAATTAAGACTAAAGTTAAGCGAACAGTTGAATATTTCTGATTGATGAGAAGTCTTTGAACTTTACTTTTTCTGTCCCTTTAATACTAAGGTTCGGTCCAGGACGTGACAACCAGTTTCAGAATGGAAAAGCTTTCAGTACAGATTACCACACACGCGCAGACCATGTGTATGCGTTGGTACCGAAGAATTCAGGTTTCTAGTGTTTCCTTCGGAACAGAAATTTAAAAAGAATCGCCTAAAAATAGACGCAGAGAATCTATGTACCCTAGGGGTAAATCTTCAAAGCTACTGCGTGGCTCTATCAGTAAGCTCCCAAATTGTAGAATGTATCTGACTGTTCTGATCCATTCTGTTACATTGACTATGGACTTGATCTAGTGCAACAGTACAAACCGAGGAATGGAGAAGCTGTGTAGTGACGGTTTGGAACAGGGGAAAAACGATGGGAAATAAAAATGGAAGCCATGAAGGTGGACAAATAGATTAATTTTAAAAACTTTTTTGTCCTGAGAAACAAAGCCGAAAGTTCATTAGTTTTAAAGACTAGATTCCTGGAAACTAGAAATTCAACATGCTCCTAGATAAGACATAATAATTGAAGTATGTTCACTCTAATAGATTACAAACCCTTTGAGAACAAGCTTCATTTCTAATTTATCTTTGTTTCTTTATAACACCAATGTTGAAGGTGCTAACTCATCACGAAGTCCATTTATTATTTCTTCACAATCAGATGTGCATTGTATTCCCCAGCTTCCATTGCTGTTAGGTGTAGCCATCCAGGTTAAGTTCATTTTAAAAACAGCAACAAAAAAAGAAAAACTTTAACAAACAACAGCCATGCTTTTTCCTCTTCTTACGGTCTATGTGCTGAAGATGACAGAGCCACAAGTTAGAAGAAATCTGGGTCCTTGAATTGCTACTTGGAGGAGAGGTCATCCACCCATCAGGGATTATTGTTTTGGATTGTGCAAGAGCAAAGAAAATTCTTCAGTTACGTTTGGTGGCTAGCTTTATTCTCATCAAGACCCTTGGCGTTCACTAATGTATAATGCAAATAGAAATCTCTGACTTGAGCTCAGAAACTACTCCAGACAACATCACAATCTGTAATCATCTTGTCTACTTATTTGTTTATTGATTGGCTTTGGTTCCCTCATAAGAACGAGAACCTCCTCTATTCACTTCTGTATACCTATCATCTAGAATAATCACTAGTCTAGAGAAAGTCTTTGGTATAAATATGATGAATAGAAACTTGGATCAATGAAAGACACTTGGCTAAGTTAGACATGATCCTAGCCCTTGTGAAGTTTACAGTATATAATAGGGAAAAGGATATTAAACAATTAAATTACTAGTGAATATACAATTACAAATATGTTAAGTAAAATTAAAGAAAATAATATTGTGCTACAAAATCTAAGATTTTGGATTCAAGGAGGCTTCCTTGAAGAAGTAACATTTAAACCGAGGCTAGAAGAAATGTGACCAACCTAAGGGAAAAGCTTTCCAATCAATTTCTTGGAGTTAAGGAGAGGCTTTGCAAGTTTCAGGAGCCAAAACAAGGCTGTGTAACAAAGTCATCAAGAGAAAATGGTGCCAGTTAGAATAAAGAGGAAACAGGAAAGAGAACACACAGAACTCTGGCGACCACATTAAGGATTTAAGGTTTCATTTCAGTAGCAATAGAAGTGTTGAGTAGTGAGTGATCATATTGGAGATTTGAATGTTACTGCTCTGTTGTGGAGAATAGATTAGAAAGAAATGAGAGTGGATATGGGCAAAACAGTGAGTAAGTGATTACAACTATGCAACATGGCTCGAACGGGGGTCCAGGACTACCATTCAAGGTTTTAGAGATCTTTGTGCAGGGCACAAAAATGTAAATGGGGCTGAAGTTCAGCCCCAGCATCTACCAGGGGATGGAGCTCACTTTTCTAATTTGCATAAATGTTTGATAGACTAGTGGCATCTTAAATGTTGGTATTGGAGTTGGAGTGAAGTGGGTAAATTTGAGACATAGTTTGTGACATAATGGATAGAACTTAATGAATAGGCATGAAGGTAAGAAAAGGAAGCTCACAAATGAATGTCATGTTTCTGATGAGAGCCAATGAATAAGTACAAAGGTTGTGGAAGTGGGAGGAGCAGAATTTAGGGCCAAGGTGCAGTTTTCAGTTCTAGAAGAATCAATCATAATCGAGATATGACCTAGCCCTCTAAGAAACAATGACTTCGTTCCACCTTTCTATCAGAAAACTATTCATTTTATTCCTTTGTTGAGTCTAAGACTTAATAGGGAGAGTGTGAGCAGCCTGGGAGGTGAGCACTATCACCAATGGGAAACTCAAGATACTCACTCTGACCTTCCTAGAGCAAAAAATGGGTTAGACTCTAAAGTAAAGCTAATGTCTATGGAGATGAAGGGAAAGATAATACTCTAGTCTTTTAGTCTTTGACAAAGATGGGAAGAGGGAAAAGGGGAAGAAGTTGGGAGGTACGGGTCTCAGGCAATTTTTACGTGAAATGAAAAGTGTATTTCCCTGTCGGTGTGTTTCCTTTTACTTTTTATTACTGTAGGATTACTTGGTTCTTTTCCAACCTATTTAAATAAGAAATTCAGTTTCAATATTCACTTGTATTTGACCCCTTGCTATTTTCAGAACATTCAAATTCTCTATTTCTGAAATGCCTACCATCCTCTAAATTTAAAATTATACTTTTCTTACAGATGATTGTTTTCCTGAGTCCATTTTTACCTCTGCAATCTCATTTTCCTATCACCTAATTACCCTTCATCATTTTTCCTTTCATAACTTTGTATATATTATCTGCCCTGACTTTTTCTCTTTGGATAATATTCCCATTTCAGTTGCAAAGAATCAAATAACTAAAAAACAATAAAAGACTTTGAGCTGGGTTTTAGAATCTTGGTATGTTTTGTCATTCTCCTTCTAAATAATTCATGTTCAGTGTAATATGAAAATTAAATAAAACCTGAATGGTGAGAAGCTCTGGTTAATGTTTAAGTAGTTAACATCAAAAATAGCATCATGTTCACTTAACCAGAAAAAAAAAAATGTGTCTTCAATAGACTTTCACATGATCTCTAAATTCTGTTAGCTTTTAAAACATCCATTGTCTGTCCTTTCTCTGACTTCCCAATTGATTTCTCAATGGTAAAGGTAATAACAATAAACATTTATATAACACTTGTTAAGAGACAGGTGTAACAACCCATATGGAAAAGTTTCCATTATTATACCTGATTTATAGATGAAGAAAGGGAGACATGGAGGATTAGATAAACTGTCCAAGTAATACAATTAAGTAATGAAGCTAGGATTACAATTTGGAAAGTCTGACTCTGGAGCCTATGCTAGAAAACGTTAAGCTTAAGCAATGCTGCCTCTCTAAACAGCTTTTTCTTGCTACCTCTTTCCCTATCCACTTCCTCCTCCCCAGAAACAACACCTGTAGACATTCACCTCCCAGCCCATTCTTTCCCTAAATCTGCTCCCTTCCTTTTATCTCCACACTCTGTATCCAAATGAACTCCAAGCTTATCTACACCTACTATCTTTAACTTTCAGCAATCCAGAGTTCCCACCATTACCTTTCGTTTGTTCTCTCCAAAGACTTCCCAACTTTCAAAGCTTTGTTAAAATTCATCATCTTTTGAAAGTTTTCTTCTATTTTCGATAGCACCAATTCCTACCTTCTCTTTTCCTTTACCACATCATCTACCTCACATTCTACATCTATTTATTTAACTTTGGTAGTTTTAATCAGATTGCAAATTTTTTGAACATCAGAGATACAAAATAAAGCAGGCAACTTAGTAAAAGATGAGAAACGTTGATTTAACAGAGAGACCTATCAGTTTTACTGAGATGACAATAACATGATAAATAGAAGAAAGGCCAACTCTAAAGTCAAGCCTGCTTTCTTGCTTTTCACATGAAGAAGCTTGTAAAATAATTTGATATTCCATTTTTATCAGTGTGCTTGTTTTCATCTTGTTTATTAGGGAAATAGGTAAATAAAGTATGTCTTCTTTTTTTTTTTAAGATTTATTTATTTCTGCATACAAGCTGGGGTATAGGCCAGAGGCATGGGGCAGCGAGAGGGTTCACCAGAGACAGAACGGGGAGCAGAACAGGCAGATCAGAAATACACTGATGAGGGGAGCATCGGGCGGGCGAGGCAGGAGAGGTCTGCCCCACCATGTGGGAATCTCCCCGGCTGGGCGTTGAACTCGAGTCACCGCTGCTGACAGCTCCAAAGTGCAGCGCTTAACCGCTGCGCCACCAGGGAGGCCCCTAAAGTATGTCTTCTAACTCAGAGGTTCTGCAAGAAAATCATCAATAAATTGGACAGGGCAGACAGAGGGAGAACCTGGTAGCTTGAAGAATTTTATTTAAAGAGACAAGCTTGCTATTTTTTATTGAATAAGTGGCTTTAAAGTGGCATTTGATAATCAAAGCGAAGTTTCAAATACTGATAGAAGACTATTGCAGGAAAAAAATTACAAATCTAAAGGCAGACTTTGGAAGCAATAGAATTTTCCATGAATTTTAAATCATCAATTGCTAATGTTTAATAGCGTAATAACACTGAAAGCATAAACATTTAAATTTCCCTAAAATCTTTAAATGATATAATTCTCCATGGAGGTGCAAAGTACTTACTTTCAGCAGTAATGTTGTCTAATTTGCTATGGCTTATAATTTTTTCTTGTAAAGTCACACTCTTGATAGTGACTATTAGGTTTTACTTTGTATGAAATCCTTGACAAGCATTGACTCATTTAGTCCTTACAATTCAATGATGTATATGTTTTACTCCTCTTATCTTTTTATTTATTTATAAATTTTCTTACATTGTTAATTTATGGACAATATTTGATTTCTCCCCACAGGTGAAATCCACCACCATAGCACACGTGATCCATCACCACAGTCCCTGGTGCTCTTCCCTTCTCTGTTTCTATTCCTCGTTTAAATTTGAGAAGAAATAAATGTTCAAGTATGGTAGAGGACTGGCCTCCCTGGTGGCGCAGCAGTTAAGTGCTGCACTATGGAGCTGTTCGCAGCAGCGAGGTGAGTTCACCGCCAGCTGGGAGATTCCCACGTGGTGCAGCAGACCTATCCTGCCTTGCCCGCTGCTCCCCTTTCAGTGTATTTCTGTCTATCTGCCTGCTCAGCTCCCCACTCAGTCTCTGGTGAACCCTCTTGCCGCCCCACGCCTCTGGCTTGTACCCCAGCTTGTATGCATAAATAAATAAATCTTAAAAAAAAAACTATGGTAGAGAGCTATGCATGCTTTGGTACTTGGTATGTTGTGAATACATGCATCTGAAGAGGTTTGATCCTATGTTTCTGAGGTAAATCACTGTTACCTCATGTAGGGTAAATGAAAGAATCATCAGGATTTCCCACCTCCCACAATTAGCATTAATGATAGACCCTGTGGTCCTACACTCACATACCTGGAGTAATGTGTGGGCGTGCGTGAAACGGCGCACCTGAGCCAGAGACTGTGCATATAAGGGTGGCGGCAGAGGCCTGTGCAATGGGGTGCAGTAGAGAGATCATGAGAGAATGCCAGAGAGCCCAGAAAGAGTGAAGATTTGCCAGGGGCCAGCCTCCTGGCTCTCCCGGCCTCCCTGCCTGACTGACCCTGCACCTGGTTGCATCACTAAGAATGGTGCAGAAAGATCATTAAAAGCCTGAAAAAGCCACCCAGGGCTCCAGGACTCCTCCTTTACCCATCTGCCTGGATCATAGAGAACCTGCCCCCCTGCCCCCCTGCCTTTCTGCTGCCACACCTCAATTGAAGAAAAAGTTTAGAAAACTTGGGTTAATTGCCCAAGTTTACAGAGCTAAATATAAATACAAGTTGCCGAAGTTCATGAATGCTCTTAACCATTGTTTCTAGCATATGTCTGTATTCTTAGTCACTTATATGTATATGCACATTTGAAAATGCTTTTTCACCAGTATTGTGGGATAATTGTTTTAAAGCAGGACCACATCTTTTCTTTCATTTGAAACAACTCTTAACAACTAGAACATTAAACTGACTGTTAAACATTAGTGACTAAATGGACATTAGGGTCTCCCTGGTGGCGCAAGGGGTTAAGTCTCAGCACTGTGAAACTATCAGCACTAAGAAACTACCCGGGAGCTGACCTACATGGCACAGCAGACCTCTCTTGTCATGCCGGCTGCTCCCCTCAGCAGTGTACTTCAGTTGATCTGCCTGTTCTGCTTCCCACTCTGACTCTGGTGAATCCTCTAACCCCCCACACTTCTAGTCTACACCCCAATTCCTGTATGCATAAATAAATAAATCTTAAACAAATAAATAAATGGACATTAACTTTTTGGAGGTCAGATTTTACTGAAGCATTAAAAATGGGAATTTTTATAAAAAACATGTTCTTGAAGGAACTCTTGCACTACTATGTTTACTGCACTATTTACAATAGCCAAACTATGTAAACAAACTAAGTGCTCCCAAAACATATGAGTGGATTAGGAAAACGTGGTATCTATACATATACAATGAAATATTACTCAGCTTTAAAAAACAAATAGGGGCCTCTCTCGTGGCACATTGGTTAAGTGCAGCACTATGAAGCTGTCTGCAGCCACTGCAGCACTAGTTTGATCCCCAACCAAGGAGCTTCCCACATGGCGCGGCAGACCTATCCTGCCTCACCTGCTGCTCCCCTCAGCGGTGTATTTCAGTCAATCCACCTGTTCTGCTTCCCACTCTGTCTCAGGTGAATCCTCTCACCACCCCACACCTCTGGCCTACACCCCAATTCTTGTATGCATAAATAAATAAATCTTTTTTTTACAAAATGAAAAATAAATTCTTGCTATTTGTGGCAATATAGATAGAACTGGCGGGGATTACTCTAAGCAAAATAAGCCAAAAGGAGAAAGATAAATACTGGGTGGAATCACTTATTTATATGTGGAATGGTAGAGGAACAAAGCAAAGGGTGAGGTAAAACCAAACCTAGAACAAATTCTAGAAATCTGACTGTAGACTGAGGTTATTGGAAAGGGAGGGAGAAAGAGAAGAGCAAAGTGGGGAGGGGTCACAATGAACTATGGTGGAGGGCTATTGGTGTCTTGGTGGTGGGTGTGATGTGGCAACACACTCCTGAAGAGTGTAATCCTATACCTCTAAATCAAATACAGTGTTGTAAAACCAGTATTACTTCAACAAATTTATGAAAAGAATGATTCTCTTGAAAATGATTTCAAATCACATCACTCTTTCATCCCACATTCTTCAATGACTCCCCAACTTATTCAGAGTAAGAGTCAGTGTCCTCACATAGACTTACAATGCTCTATGCAAACCCCTATAGCCCCACACTCATTAAAATGCTGCTACTCGCTCCTTGCCTTACTCAGTCCTGACTGAACTGGCTTTCCTGAATTTGTGACACATACTCAGCTTCCAGATCTTTGCACTTGTTCCCTCTACTGAAGATACTTTTCCTTGAGACAATCCATCATTTGCTTTAGGCTTCCTCTGCTCCAGTGTAATTTGATAAGTAAGGCTGCCTCTAACTACATAAAGATAACCACCATTTACTCCTCTATACCCCTCACTCTGTTTAACTTTCCTCCATAGCACTTACCGTCACCATTTCTCACACTGTCTACTCACTGTTTTGATTCTGCTTTTTTGGTTTTTATTTTCTCTTTAGACTATAAACACCTCAAAGCTGGGCGTAGGGATAAATTACAATTCAATTTATTTTAAAGGCATGTCTTATTTATTTTGCTTAATGTGAACCCCTCTAGTTTCCGCCATGTTCTCACAAGTAGTAAGGGTTTTTATAGCTGAGTAGCATTCCATTGCATATATGTACTATAGCTTCCTAATCCACTCATCTGTCTTTGTGCACTTAGGTTGTTTCTTTAGCATGGCTGCTGTAAAGTGTACCTCAGTGAACATAGGAGTGCATCTATCCTTTTGAATTAGTGTTTTGTGTTATTTGAATAGATACCTAGAAGCAGAACTGCTGATCATATGGCAGGTCAAATTTTAATCTGTAGATTAATCTCCATACTATTTTCCATAGGGGCTGGATCAATCTACATTCTCACCAACAGTGTATGAGGGCATCCTTTTTTCCACATCTTTGCCAACATTTATCTGTTTATGTGTGTGTATATATATATATATATACTATATATATATATACTACATAAATATACTATATATATATAGTATATATACTCACAAGTGTGAAGTGGTATCTCATTTTGGTTTTGATTTTTCCCTGATAAGGAGCATTTTTTCCATGGGCCTATTGGCCATCTTTGTACCTCCTTTGGAGAAGTGCGTATTTAACTTTTATGCCCATTTTTTATTGGGTAATTTATTTTCCTTTCATTGAGCTATATAAGTTCTTTGTAGACTTAGATATCAGACTCTTGTCAGATATGTGCTGTACAAATATTTTCTCCCATTCAGCAGGGTGTTTTTTGTCTTATCAATAGTTTCTTTCACTGTGCAGAAACATTGTAGTTTGATGTAGCCCCAATTTCTTATATTCTCTTTTGATTCTCTTGCTGTTGGAGAAAAGCCATAAATACATCACTGAAATCCATATTGTGGAGTGTTTTCCCTTTATTTTCTTCTGCATATTTTATATTTTATACTTCCAAGTCTTTCATCCATTTTGAGTTAATTTTTGTATATGGTATGAGATCATTTTGTTCTTTTGCCTATGGCTGTCCAGGTTTCCCAATACCATTTACTGAAGAGATTTCTTTCTCCAATGTATGTCTTAGTCCTTTTGTCATAGATTAGGTGTCCGTAGAAATGTGTGTTTATTTTTGGGCTCAGTGTGTTTCATTGATCTGTGTATCTGTTTTTAACCCAGTACCATAATATTTTGATCATTATATCTCTGTAGCATAGTTTGGATTCTGGGCATGTGATACCACTGTTCTTCCTCCTTTTTGTCAGGATTGCTTTTGCTATTCAGGGTCTTTTATGGTTCCATATGAATTTCTGTAATGTTTGTTCTATTTCTTTGAAAAATGCCATTGAAACTTTCATAGGGGTTGCATTGAATCTGTATATTGGTTTGGGTATGGTGGCCATTTTAATAATGTTAATTCTTCCAGCCCATGAATAAGTAATATCTTTATATTTCTTTGTGTTTCAGAAAAATCATTCTTGCAATTGGACCAATGGTGGTGGGATTGGGGGAAAGACCAGAAACAGTTAGGCTTGATTAAAAGTGAATAAATGTTTATAAAGAGTTTTAGTATGTTTTGGTTTGACTTTTGAAATACCCAATGAATACATCTTTTGGGGACTTCCAACAATAGCTTTTGTTTGCACTCTTGGGTTCTTCACAGATTAAATAGAAAATATACTGCCTTTTTATTTCCATCCAGGAGCTAGGATTTCCCTTTTGACCATCGTTTCTAGGGTCTTTCTGAGATTTCCTTTAGTCTGTCAACAAATTTCACAAAAGTCTTCTCTATCTCTCTACCATATCTGATATGGCATTCAATATCTACCCCTCCTGTTGGAGCAATATTTCTCACACTTTTAGGTGCACATCAATTCCCCAGGGTTAGTGATGAGGTAATCTCGATAAAGTGCTTATTCTGATTCAGCAGATCTGGGGTGGGGCAAAAGGATTCTGCCTTTTAGCTACATCCTTATGCTATTGGTCCTCAGATAACACTTTGAAAAACAAAGTATTAGGGCCTCCCCGGTGGCGCAGCGGTTGAGCGCTGCACTGTGGAGCTGCCGGCAGTGCTCGCGATGTGAGTTCGACACCCAACCGGGGAGAATCCCACATGGCGCAGCAGACCTCTCCTGCCTCGCCTGCTGCTCCCCTCAGCAGTGTATTTCTGATCTGCCTGTCCTGCTCCCCACTCTGTCTCTGGTGAACTCTCTAGCCACCCCACGCCTCTGGCCTGTACTCCAACTTGTATGTATAAATAAATAAATCTTTAAAAAAAAAAAAAGTATTAGTCTCAAAGGGTTTACATACTTTAGCTATTCTTATTATAAAGACACAAACATCAGACAAAAGTGTACAATGAGAAATTTATTCTTCGTGGTACTTCTAATGAGTACAAAGAAAACTGGATTACTCTTTCCTCCTTCCCAGGCAATTAATTTTGAAAAAGAATACAGAGATTTTCTTTCTTTAAAAAGAAAAAGAGGAGGGCCTCCCTGGTGGTGCAGCGGTTGAGCGCTGTGCTGTGGAGCTGTCGGCAGCGAGCGATCCGAGTTCGACGCCCAGCCAGGGAGAATCCCACATGGTGCAGCAGACCTCTCCTGTCTCGCCCGCTGCTCCCCTCAGCAGTGTATTTCTGATCTGCCTGTTCTGCTCCCCACTCTGTCTCTGGTGAACCCTCTCGCCGCCCCACACCTCTGGCCTGTAACCCCAGCTTGTATGTATAAATAAAAAAATCTAAAAAAAAAAAAAAGAAAGGGGAACATTAATGTTTTTCTTATGTTCTACATGTTATTTTTTTTTTGTCATAGTGCCTTCATAGGATTAATGTAACACATATAGAGAATGGTCACCAGTGGTATATCCCAGCTCTTCTCTCTGAACTCCTAATTCTCTAGTTCCTCTGTAGTCTTCCAGAGATAATCTAAAAAAATATATGTAAATACATATGTGTCATGTATGTAGAAACTGCCACTCCCATTTTTGCACGTGATGGCATATTATGCCTACTATTCTTAAGCCTGTGTTTTTTACATCTAATATGGTAGAGATCATTTCACATTGGTACACTGAAAGCATCCTTTTTCTTTATTATGTCTATGTAGTATGTCATTAAATGGATGTACTATAGTTTATTTAGCTAGTCTAAAAGGGAAACTTTAAATTTGTATAATTGCAACTAAAAAAGCCACAAATGAAAACAAGTTATAATCCAGTTTTTCTGCCATGGAGGAAATATAATTACACATAAGATAAAGACTAAATTGTTATTAGCTCTATA
Organism: Scalopus aquaticus; assembly: GCA_004024925.1. Classification (NCBI taxonomy): domain Eukaryota; kingdom Metazoa; phylum Chordata; class Mammalia; order Eulipotyphla; family Talpidae; genus Scalopus; species Scalopus aquaticus. Next base: position 26,321 of record PVIJ01005311.1, read on the forward strand.
ATGAATTCAAATTTTTGTTTAATATTTCAAAAAATTAAATGACTTTACTTAGCTGCATATGAATGGTATACATTTTAAAAGAAAACAATGTTGACATCTTCCAATCTGTAAGGGATTCCTTTAGGTTTATGAATGGTATGTTAGGAAATTGCAGAAACTCAAGTTGACACAGTGCTAAGTCACTAAACAAACTTTGAAAGTATGTAAGTGTTCAAAAGGAATTCCAAAAATGAAACTATTGCAATGGAGTAATTTATGCACTTCCAAAGTACATAACACTTCACATGTAGTTATCCAGAAAATTCCATTCATGGCCTATCTGGATGATATAGCCTCTTTACCAACCTTAATAACCTCTTAAAAACTGTATCTCCAAAGAGTCACTTTGGAGACATTTGAAATGTGGAACACAATTTAGTCCACAGCAGATTCCATATTTAGTTCACACCCAGCATTATCAAAGAGATTGCCCTCTCAGGCTACATTTTCTTTTTAATTCACATCCTGTTCAAGATTGCATTTGGTATTTTAACATAATTTTCCATGAATAAAATGCTGCAGCCAGGGTATATCACTTGGTATGATTTTCCCTGCCTAAATGTAAAGGTTTGAGTCTCTATATTGAGAGTTAGGGGATTGCACTAGGTTCATAGAGTCAATAGTTTGATGTGGGCCTCCCTGGTGGCACAAGGGGTTAAGTCTCAGCACTGTGAAGCTATCGACAGGCACTGTAGCACCAGTTCAATCCCCAGCCAGGGAGGTGACCCACATGGCACAGCAGACCCTCTCTTGTCTTGCCTGCTGCTCCCCTTAGCAGTGTACTTCAGTAGATTTGCCTGTTCTGCTCCCCACTCTGTTTCTGGTGAATCCTCTCACCCCCACAGCTCTGGACTATACCCCAGCTCTTGTATGCATAAATAAATAAATCTTTAAAAAGTATTAGATGTCCCCAAATATATATTTTTAAATAACAGAGGGGAGGGGGGAATTCAGGGTTATTTATTGCAGTTACTACTCAGTCTCTTATCTTCCTTGAGTTAGAATTTAAAAGAAATGTTACTTTATAAAATACAAGGCAATTGCAGCTACTCTGACACATTGCATGTCCACACCATAGAGTAGTGTAGAAATCTCTATTTGCCAATTACTTCTGCAGTTAAGTACAAATTAAGAACAATGTATAAAAGAAATCTATTTTTAAGCAAACTTTCCTTGTATTCCAGTATTGTAAATCTTCTTACTGTAGGAATTGGTTTTAACTCTGGTCACTAGAATCATCTGTGGAGGACTTTCAACATACAGATGTCCAGACATGACTGAACTCTAGTCTACTTTGCTGAGGCCTCTTCGTGAGACTTCTACTTTGGTCTGTAAAAACCACATATTCTGGGCATACATGCTTTCACACATCTCCTCTCCTCCCCACACCCCTTTCTCCCAAGTCCCAGGCACTTGAAGAAATACTGGCACTATTTCTAAACAGCTCAAGACCACAATCCTAGGATTACAACAGTAGCCCCCTTAACTTCCTGCCTTAGAATGTTTAACTCTGTGGAGAGAATTTAGTTTGTTTTAGTCAAAACCTGGTGATGGGAGATAGGCCCCTAAACCTCCTCTGGGAGAAGTTATTTTAGAAAGCTCCCATTTATGTCTTTTCTCTGGCTCTTTAAGATGTAAATATTCTCAAGGATCTCTCTTTGAAATGCAAGCATTCAAGGAGCTCCCTCTCTAACTGGGTCACTTTGGGAAGGTAAGGGCCTAACGTTGGTGGGTGCAGTTCTCTAACTTGCACAACTGCTTCCTGTCACAGAGATGTAAGAAGTTTGTTGTTCTTTGGGGTAACAAACTTAAACAGTCTAGTGACATGAACCAATCACCCTCAACACTTCTGAGTGCCTTTTCCTGACCATACCCCAACTTTTAAAAAGTGTCTTGCTTTCTATTTTAATAGAACTGATTTTAGTTCATGCCGGGCCCTTTTCCTATTGTCATTGTTATTACTGAGTAAACTCCATCCTCATCACTTTTAGCGTCCATATTTATTTATCTTCAACAAGACCAACACAGAGATTCTGCTTCAGTGGGGACTTGGTCTATTTTATTTTTATAAAATCTCCAAAGAAGTATCTTCATATGCAGAGTCAGGATTACAAATAACTGTTACAAGACCGTGGTTCTCAAAGTGGGGTCTATGGATCCCACTATCTGGGAACTTGTTAGGAATGTAAATACTTGGGCCCCATTCCAAACCTACAGAATCTGAGATTCTGGATGTAGGTCCCAGCAATTTTAACAGGACCTTGTGGTAGTCCTGGTACATTAAAGTTTGAGAAATTCTGCTAAAGTGAATTAAATTTTTTCCACATAATATAATTAGTACTTGGTTAGTAACTGTGACTTGGAACCTAGTTATGTCAATAAACATTAATCTGAAGAATGTGTCTGCAACATATCTTACTCGTGTTCCCCTCCCCACCTCCACCCCACCCCCCTTTTATTTTACTATGTTCTCTTTAAAATTAGAGGTACAAGGATCTTGGTCCATCAACATTTGGAAACCTTCATTCGTCTTTGAAATTGGAACACAATTATGAAACGATAATGACAAAATTGGCCTTTGGAAAAGGCAGATAAAATATAGGGCTCACAATATGGATTGTCAACCTCCCCCCAACCCTCTTAAAAATTCCTAAGTATCCTAAAATAAGCCCTCTGGCTAGCACTTTTGTAACTGGATATATGTTTCAGAGAGAAAAACTAGGAAAGAAAAATAATGGTTATTTATATGTGATTGCCTTTTCTTTCTACTTTTATAATTGGAGACTAGATGTGTTTGGTTCTAGACCAGGTAGCACCAGGCCATTTTCAGTCTCTCTTCCTTCTCATTATCAGAGAGTAGAGGTATACTGGGGAAGCTGACCATCATTCCTTTCTGATGTAGAAGAGAAGGTCATTGAGAGAGGAGAGAGTAAAAGTAACTGTATTTTTCTACTTTCTGCTCTAGTCAGCAATAGACAATTATGGCTCTTTTAATTCATCCCTTCATCTCATTTGCAAATGGAAAAACACGTTCCACAAAAAAAGAACTGTGCTTCTGGAAATACTTGTTTGAGAAAGAAAAAATTGGTATGAGGAAGCTTTATTTTGGGAAAATCTATCCTCTTGTTTTACTAAGTTAAATCTTAATGTTTTACAAAATGCACGAGAGGGTAAAATAAATGGAAAAATATTTCTATTTACAGGGAAAGAATATTCTCTTAAAGCATATAGACATAGAAAATAATCCTGAACCTTTGGAAACAAATAGGCTTTGGCAAAAGAGATAATATCTCTTTGCATTGGTTACATTGGATGTTTATTTTATAAACATGTTTCTGGAGTCCTCACTCAGGGGCAAATTAACAATGTAATTGGGAAGATGCCATTCCTGAAAGGCATCGGTACTTTGTTTCTTCTAAGAATTATCAGACCCATTTGTCATTCCAATAGTAAAAGATCTTTCTGTGAAATTTACTTCTCTTTACTGGCTTTCAAGGTCTTCAATAACTGCTTACAGACTCTCAAATCTGACTTGAACTAGTTTTGCTTCATTTGTCTGAGCATTCGCATCAACAAGTTAAACTAGCCTGCAGAAATTGTCCTGTCTCTCTTCCTCTCCCCTTACCCAACATGTTTTTTAAAGACAAAGGTGAATTCACTTGGGAGAGCAGGAGTGCTCATTTGTTAAAGCTAATAATTTCCCTGTACTTCCTCTCCAGTGATATAAGACACCTTGAAATCCTAGATAGAGCCCTTTCTACAAAGTTTATTACTCTACTTCATTAAGCAACAAGTCCTGCTAGCTAAAAATCTTTTAAAAAGTGGGGGCCTGGGGCCTCCCTGGTGGCACAGTGGTTGAGCGCTGCGCTGTGGAGGTGTCAGCAGCTTGCGATGCGAGTTCAACGCCCAGCCGGGGAGAATCCCACATGGTGTGGCAGACCTCTCCTGCCTCGCCCGCTGCTCCCCTCAGCAGTGTATTTCTGATCTGCCTGTTCTGCTCCCCGCTCTGTCTCTGGTGAACCCTCTCGCTGCCCCACGCCTCTGGCCTGTACCCCAGCTTGTATGTATAAATAAATAAATCTTTAAAAAAAATCTTTTAAAAAGTGGTAGTAGCAAGCAACAATTCTAGTAGCATTTCAGAACTCCAGTATGTAACACACCCATGAACTTTGCACAATAAGAGGTGCAAACTCTGAAATAGCTCATCAGCGCTACTCTCCCAAGCCCCTCCAATACCAGTGAGACCACCTCTTCTAGTGGGTTCCAACAACATCAACTACCTGACCATGCCTGACATCCCTTCCTCCCCACCAGTCCTGACTGCAGAATCACCACCATAGCCACCAAGCACAGCAGAGTAAGCGCATGCAAGGGAAATGTGTCAGAAAGTGGCCGCTTGCTATCCTGCAAGAGAATGCCATGATTTGCCTGTTATGGAATTCTCTGGAAAAGAGATCCATCAGTTGATGGATCCAGATGGTACCTGGAACTCTGGAGGTCCTCCATAAATATTCATTAAATGAATTTTAATTACCTATCAGCTCTTGATTACTACTCTTTTTGTGAAAATCTTCATAAGTCAATTTTCCTAATAATGATGTTAAGAACTCTAAGAAATGATTGGGGTGGTCTAAGTTTTGGTCCTCATACTGCAAACTTTCTACCACAACTGTCATTTCAATTTTAGCTATTTTAAAAGAAATAATAAATATGAACTTTCCCTGATTTTAAAGGCAATGCATACGTAGTACATAGAATTTTTAAAAAGATTTATTTGTGCATACAATAACTGGGGTGTAGGCCAGAGGTGGGTGGTGAGAGGATTCACCAGAGACAGAGTGGGGAGAAGGACAGGCAGATCTACTGAAGTACACTTCTGAGGGGAGCAGTGGGTGAGACAGGAGAGGTCTGCTGCGCCATGGGGAAAGCTTCCTGGCCGGGGATTCAACTTGTGCTGCAGTGGCTGCGGATATCTTCACAGTGCTGAGACTTATCCGTTGCGCCACCAGGGAGGCCCCTGTAATACACAGAATTTTAAAAATATCTAACCCTTTCCATTCAAACCTCTCAAAAAAAATTCCTCTTTCAGGAAATGCAAATGGCAAACAGGTATATGAAAAATGTTCAATGTCACTTGTAATCAGGGAAATGCAAATCAAAACCACAATGAGATATCACCTTATAGCAGTGAGAATGGCGCACATAAAAAAAAAAACAGGCAACAACAAATGTTGGCAAGGACGTGGACAAAAAGAAACTCTCCTACATTGCTGGTGGGAATGCAAACTGATCCAACCACTATGGAAAGCTGTGTGTAGCTTCCTCAAATTACTAAAAGTGGAGATTCCATATGACCCAGCAATTCCACTCCTAGGAATCTACCCAAAGGACACAAAAACATTCATTCAAAAGAATACCTGCACCCCTTTGTTTATCACAGCACTATTTACAATAGATAAGATATGGAAACAACACAAAGGCCCAAAAACAGATGACTGGATCAAGAAGATGTGGTATATATACACAATGAATTATTAGTCAGCAATCAAAAAAGATAAGTTCATGCCATTTGCAGTAACATACCTTGCTGGAGGGGATTATGGTCAGTGAAATAAGCCAAAAAGAAAAAAAATACAGGATGGTTTTGCCCATAGGAGGAATGTAGGGGAACCAAATAAAGGATCAGGAAAAAAAGTTATAATAAATTAAAAAACAAAATTAACAGGCAGCTATAAATCAGAGATATTCTGCAGGGGAGGAGCAGGAAGAAGGATCAAAATAGGAAGAAAGAGCACAAGGTACTATAATGATGGTGCACGGGTGAATTGGTAGTGGGAATTTTATGGGGACTACACCTGAGAGGAGAAAGCAAACATTGTACAAAAAGGAAGAATGATGTAAAACACACACACACACACACACACACACACACACACACACACACACACATATATATATGAAAGAGGGATTATATATATATATAAACAGTAACCCAACAAACAATAACCCAACCAACCATTGCATTACTTTATTATTGCTGTAACAAATTACCAAAAATTTAAAACAACTCACATTTAGCATCTTACAGTTCTGGAACTTAGATGTCTGACCCCAGGACTCAATAGACTAAAATGAAGGTGTCCTTAGGACTGTGCTCATGCTGGAGAGAGAATCTTTCCTTACCTTTTCCAGTTAACAGAGGCAGTCCACATTCCTTTGCTTATACCCCCTTCTTGCTTCTTCAAAGCAGCAAATTTGCATCTCTTTGATTGTTATTCATAGTTGCACCTCCCTTTGACTTTCTTCTGGCTCCTTTCACTTTTTTTTTTTAAGATCTATTTATTTATGCTGGGGTATAGGCTAGAGGTGTGGGGTGGTGAGAGGATTTACCAGAGACAGAGTGGGGAGCAGAACAGGCAGATCAACTGAAATACACTGCTGAGGGGAGCAGTGGGCAAGGCAGGAGAGGTCTGCTGGGCCATGTGGGAATCTCCCTGGTGGGGTATCAAACTCGTGCTGCAGTAGCTGCAGATAGCTTCACAGTGCTGCGCTTAACCCGCTGTGCCACCAGGGAGGCCCATCTTTCTTTTGCTTTTAAGGATCCTTGTGATTACATTGGCCTACCTGAGTAACCCAGGATAATCCAAAATTAGCCATTTACTGATTAACATCTGCAACCTAAATTGCTCTTAGTCATGTAATGTAACATAGTCATAGGTTCTGGGAGTTAAGAAGTGGACATCTATGCAGGGAGGGGTGGTCCTTGTTCTATAATACAATCTTCTGTACTAAAAAAAGAAATAAATGAAATGGAAATCAAAAAAACAATACAGAAGATCAACGAAACCAAAAGCTGGTTCTTCGAAAAAATAAACAAAATAAACAAACCTCTAGCAAGGCTTACAAAGAAAAAATGGGAGAATACACAAATAAACAGGATAAGAAATGAAAGAGGCGAAATTACAACAGGCACAGCAGAAACCAAAAGAACAATCAGAGACTATTATAAACACCTATACGGAAACAAGTTCAACAACTTAGAGGATATGGATAAATTCCTGAAACTACACAGCCACCCAAAATAGGTAAAGAAGATATAGAACACCTAAACAGGCCAATCTCAACCTACAAAATTGAAGCAGTAATCAAAATCCTCCCCAAAAACAAAAGCCCAGGACCAGATGGTTTCATAAACGAATTCTACCAAACGTTCAAAAATGAACTAATCCCTATATTACACAAACTCTTTCAAAAAATTGAAAAGGAAGGAGTACTACCAAACACATTCTATGAAGCAAATATTACTCTAATACCAAAACCAGACAAAGATAATACAAAAAAAAGAAAACTACAGACCAATCTCCCTAATGAATACTGACGCAAAAATATTCAACAAAATCTTGGCCAAAAGGATCCAACAATGCATCCAAAAGATAATACACCACAACCAAGTGGGACTCATCCTAGGGACACAAGGATGGTTTAACATCCAAAAATCAATCAATGTAATCCATCACCTCAACGAAAAGAAAAATAAAAACCATATGATCATATCAATAGATGCTGAGAAAGCATTTGACAAAGTGCAACATCCATTTATGATAAAGGCCCTTGAAATACTTGGAATAGAAGGAACATTCCTTAACATAATAAAAGCCATATACGACAAACCTACAGCCAATATTATCCTCAATGGTGAGAAGCTGAAAGCCTTTCCCCTAAAATCAGGAACAAGACAAGGATGCCCACTCTCACCATTGCTTTTCAATATAACACTTGAAGTCCTAGCGAGAGCAATAAGACAAGAGAAAGACATACAAGGAATCCAAATAGGGAAAGAAGAAATTCAACTGTCACTATTTGCAGATGATATGATTATATACATAGAGAAGAATCCCAAAAACGCCATAGAAAACCTACTCAAAACCAATTCAGTAACGTAGCAGGATACAAAATCAATGCACAAAAATCAGTAGCCTTCCTATATGCAAACACTCAGTCTGAAGAAGAAGAAATTAAAAGAATTATCCCCTTCAAAATCGAAACCAAAAAAATCAAATACCTGGGAATAAACCTAACAAAAGAGGTAAAGGACTTATACAAAGAAAACTGTAAGACGCTGTTAAAAGAAATAAAGGAAGGCACAAAAAGATGGAAAGACATCCCCTGCTCATGGATTGGAAGAATCAACATCATCAAAATGGTTATCCTACCAAAAGCAATCTACAGATTCAATGCGATTCTGATAAAAATATTCATGACATTCTTCAAAGAAATAGAACGGATATTGAAGGAATTCATATGGAACCACAAAAAACCTCGAATAGCTAAAGCTATCCTGACTAAAAAGAAGATGAATGGAGGGATTACACTCCCTGACTTCAAACTATACTACAAAGCCATAATAATTAAAACAGCATGGTACCGGAGCAAAAACAGACACACGGACCAATGGAACCGAATAGAAAACCCAGAAATAAATCCACATATTTATGGATAACTAATCTTCAACAAAGGAGCAGATAATATGCAATGGAACAAGATTAGTTTGTTCAATATATGGTGTTGGGAGAACTGGACTGCTACATGCAAAAAAAAAATGAAACTAGACCACTACCTCACACCATGCACAAAAACCAGCTCAAAATGGATAAAAGAACGGGAGATAAGACCTCAAACCATACAGTTTATAGAAGAAAAAATAGGCAAACTCTACATGACGTACATCTCAGCCAAATCTTTAAAACCACTTCCCCCATAGCGAAGGAAGTAAAAGAAAAGATAAACAGCTGGGACTACATCAAACTAAAAAGCTTCTGTACAGCAAAAGAGACAATAATTAAAACAAACAGACACCCTATCAATTGGGAGAAGATCTTTGCACACAATACAACCGATAAAGGACTGATAACAAAAATCTACAAAGAGCTCACACAACTCAACAAAAACAAAGTCAAGAATCCAGTCAAAAATTGGGCAGAAGAGCTAAAAAGACACTTCTCCAAAGAAGAAAAGCAAATGGCCAAAAGGTATATGAAAAAATATTCAACATCACTTATAATCAGGGAAATGCAAATTAAAACCACAACGAGACATCACCTCACACCAGTGAGAATGGTGCACATTAATAAAACAGGCAACAACAAATGTTGGCGAGGATGTGGAGAAAAAGGAACTCTCCTACACTGCTGGTGGGAATGCAAATCGATCCAACCACTATGGAAAGCTGTATGGCATTTCCTCAAACTGCTAGAAATGGAACTTCCATATGACCTGGCAATACCACTACTGGGAACCTACCCAAAGGACACAAAAACACTAATCCGAAAGGATACATGCACCCGCATGTTTATTGCAGCACTGTTTACAAGAGCTAAAGTATGGAAACAACCCAGATGCCCAAAAATAGATGACTGGATCAAGAAGATGTGGTACATATACACAATGGAATACTATTCAGCATTCAAAAAAGACAAACACATGCAATTTGCAGCAACATGGATGGACCTAGAGGGGATCATGATCAGTGAAATAAGCCAGAAAGAAAGAGAAAATTATCGAGTGGTTTCACTTATAACAGGAATATAGGGGAGCCAAATAAGAAAGCGACATTCAGCAGGGAAGGAAGGGAGGAGTAGGGCTTAAGAGGGGGGAAGAGGGGAGCAGGGAGGATTATGGTGATGGCTTCACGGGTGAACAGGTGGTGGGTAACTTATGGGGAATACACAATAATGTAAAAGATATGAATAACAAAAATAAATAAAATATCTATTAAAAATAGTAATCAAACATTTTTATATGCCATTTTATATATATATTTATATTTATATATATATATATAAATATATATTTATATATAGAGAGAGTGCACATTTGAATATATGTGAACTAGAAATGTATATGTGTGTATGTATACACTAATATATGTATATACACTATGTAAATGTGTGTGTATGTATGTGTGTATGTATGTGTGTACACACACACACACACACACACACACACACAGAGGAATATAAGTAGAACTCAAGAGTGAGTGAAGTTGCCCCTTTCTGTTCCCTTTTCCCATTCCGACACCAGTTGAAGCTGAGTAAATATTTTTAGTGTGTGTGTTCGTGATTTATGAGTTAACTGGTTTTGGCAAGAAATTTTGAAAACTTTCTTTCTGGGAAGAATCAGAATTGGTCCAAAGAAAACAGGAGCCACTGGCAGAAGTGAAACCAGGGTATGTTCATGCTTGTAATACAACCTTGTATTAATCATGCTTCACCTGCTGAGTTCTGTGAAAAAGAAGAGAACCTGTTTATACATATATTCTAACAATTTGTGTCTGGCTGGGCAACTATTTCCATCCTCCTGCAGTGTTCCCAGATTACACAAATGTAAAGAATAGTACCCTTGATAGCAGATATTTTTCTCCTGGCAGGTCACTTATGAGTCATCATCAAAGATTTTTACAGGATTGCCCTCACGAACTATTCTCAAGGTAGGGAGTGGAAAGCAGTATGTCAATTCATGCTCTAAAAAAAATTCAAAATGGCAAAGTCTGTTAGAGTAATCAACTAAAGTCAAGGAAAAAAATCATTTGGAGTTTGCTTTGAATAATTTAATTATAACTGCAAAGAACATGCTGTTTATTTATAGTCTTTCCCCAAAAGACTTTAAATTGCTAAATTACTACATTATCTCTTAAGATAGGTAAAAAGAGACCTTTTGATAAAGTTTATATTATTGGGTGATAAGGGAGGCAAGTTTCTCATTTCAACTTTCCCTCTTTTCCTTTCCCCATTTTTTTCAATACACAATACATTTAGACCTCAAATTCCAAACTGGTGGAAATATAAGCAGTGATTAAGGCTGAGACAGGTGACAAGTAAGAGAAGTCACTCCTTTTAATCCAGGTGTGAACTGAGGTCTCCCAGTCTCTTGAGGTCTAGATAAAATGAATTAAATTTCCCAACTCCAAGACTAATGATTTTTTAATAAATTCATAGGCAGTTTACAAGGTCAAAATCACTTCTGACTCCAAATTTTGTTTCTCCAGTTATGAATTGTTTCACAGAGTCTTACATTCTTTGCTCTAGTTCAGCAATGCACTAACTCAGATGTCACACTCTGACTTTCTCAGTCACTCTCACACACACACACACACACACACACACACACACACACACACACACCCCTACTCCCATGAGGTGATATGCATGGTAAGTGCAAATTTCACTAAGGATTTGAAAGAGAGATGGACGTAAAGAGTGCCAAGGTAATTTTCAGTCCTCTCTCTCTCCCTCACCTGGTGGCCCAGTTTCATGAACCATCAGCTCAGTTCCTCCTTCCTCCTTGAGGCAAAACAAATTCCTTTTGTTTTGTCATGCAGAACCAGTCAGCCATTTTTGTTTGTCGCCTTCCCACACTCCTCTGAAGCTCATGCACTCCAAGTGGTTTATCAAGGTATTTCCCTAGGCACCTGTCCCTTCCTAAGAAGAATTCTGGTGCCAGCTGTTAAGATAATAAAAATTTCAGCCTTGTATAAATGATTTGTGTTTTTAAACTCTAGTGTTTTTAGCCCACAGAAGACTAATATTTCTTTTATTCAACGAATAATTTTTTGTGGGCATACTTTATGCCAGGTATTATTGCTGTAGCTGGGAACCCAGCAGGGAATTAGACACAGTGCTGGCACTCATGGATTTCAGTTTCATAGATGAAAAATGTTTTAAGCAAATAATGATGTGAATAATTTATTAACATCATTTTGTGGCAAATGCCACAAAAGAAAATTTCTGATTACTATCTGGCAAGGTATGTTAATGACAACAGGGGTGAGGGATGAGGGGGAAAATAGAGGATTCCCTGTTGACATTTAATTTGTCCAGGATTAAAAAAGACTGGTTTACTCCTAGGCCAATGTTAATATGCTGCCTCTGAAGAAACAACTAAAATTGAAAGGACAAAATTTGTTGAGTGTCTGTCCTGAATTAACTAATTAATTCACGAAACACTTATTGAGGGACTTCTATGTGCCTGGTACTGGGCTAAGGCCTTACATTTAGCCTAGAGGGGATGACAGAAAATATACAAAAAAAAAAGAAGTATGATGTTTTTAGGTAATTGGTAGTGAAATAACTAAATAAAGACGCCAAGATGGTGGTCAGGGGAGGCCTCACTCAGTGCAGAGACCTCTGTGGTGAGGAGCTTGCTGAAGAAAATGCATGCTCACAAGTCCTGAGGCAGAAACATTATTTGCTTGTCTCATCAGAGAGCGGTAAGTTAGAGCAAGTGAGAACAAGGTTAAGAATTTCTTGATGTGGCATCGGGATCCTGGTTAGGTAGGGCTTTGTAGGCCATGGGAGGACTTGGGGTCTTTTATGGAAGAGTAAAATGAAGTAATCAGTAAGATAGTGAATTATCTGATTTATGTTTTAAAAGATTATTATGGATGCAGGATAGAGAATAGATTGTTTATCACAGTATTTTATAATAAATAACCAAAACATCTATAGATGTAGAATTGGTTAAGTCAGTTATGATATATCCTTACAATGAAATACAATGAAGTATTAAAAATAGTGATTTTTCTGTGTTAACAATTATCTGAAGAGGTGTGAATCTATATCCCTAAATCATATACAGTGTTGTAAACCAATGTTTCAACAATAAAAGTTGCAATTATAAAAAATAAAATGAGATAGAAAAAAATGGTGGCATATCTATATGTTTATGTGGAAAGTCCACAATATATTAATCAGGGAAAATCAGATTAAAATATAGTGAACGTATAAGCTTTCAATTTGAAAGATGTTGATTTATAATGATGCACACCTGAAACTTTTGTAATAATGCAATGTTATTTCAATTAAAATTATTAAAAAATGAAAGGACATAAATAAAAATGTTTATAATGTTTATCTCTGGGTAGTGACAGTATAATTTTCTTCTTTTTTTGTATCTATATTTTCTAATATTTCTTTTTTTTTAAAGATTTATTTATTTTTGCATACAAGCTGGGGTGCATACCAGAGGTGGGGGGGCATCTCACCAGAGACAGAGTGGGGAGAAGAACAAGCAGATCCACTGAAGTACACTGCTGACAGGAGCAGTGGGCGAGGCAGGAGAGGTCTGCTGCACCATGTGGGAAGCTCACCGGCTGGGCATCGAACCCGCACTGCAGCCGCAGACAGCTCCACAGCGCTGCACTTAACCCGTTGCGCCACCAGGGAGGCCCTATATTTTCTAATATTTCTACTTGAGTAATGAAAAAGGCAGAAAAAATAAATTCATGAGTCATAGTTGTGAGCTCATGGCCTGACAGGGAAAATATTTAAGTATATTTCCCAAGAAATATGTTTTTTAATAAGAATTAGAAAAAGTCTATTATCATGCCATTTACAAGTTCCAATAAAAACAAAATTTAAAGAATAGGAAACTAAGACTCAGTGGAATATATCTGAGTACCTGATGCCTTTATGAGTCATTGATCCTTGACTTCTGCTCTGAACACAAATTCTAGACTTACATTTGGTTCCTTTTATTCAACGTTTTCACCATTGACTGAAGCTTTAAATCCTGCAAATATGAGCTACTTGGTGAGTAGCTCACCAGTCCAAATGTCAGTGGGCTAGTATTTATTATTCCTGACTGGCACAGTGTGGGCTTAAGTTCTCAGCAGTCTTTGTCTTTGTGAACTCCCTTTGTAATTTCAAAGGAATTCTTTGAATTTTTAATTTTATGTCATGTTACAACAGTAGCTCACTGCAAATGTAATCAGGATTTTGACTTGTACACTTGCAAAAATTGAAGGTTATTTTTTTCTCATTCATTACTGTCTTTTGAGATCATTTTCTATCACTGTTGTATAAAAGAACTTGGAGTTTCTAGATCCTCCAATGATCTGTGTCCATAATTTTAAATAAATGACACAGAAAACATATACCTTACTAATTAATGCAAAAGAAAAAGTGTGAATATAATGCTATTTTTAAAGCTAGAGTTTTAATACATTCAGATGCAGTAGCTATAGAGACTCTCTCCCTCTCCCCCATTAGCCAACTGTTGACAAATAGGGGTCCTAGGTACCTGTCTCTGTGTGAAACAGATTTTACAATACAGCTATTGTTGTATTATAGTTTGTATACACAGACTATGTCAAATTCCTTTCTTTTTAAAAGATTTATTTATTTATTTAAAGATTGATTTTATTTTTGCATACAAGCTTGGGTGCAGGCCAGAGACATGAGGCTGTGAGAGGGTTCACTAGAGACAGAGTGGGGAGCAGAACAGGCAGATCAAACGAAATACACTGCTGAGGGGAGCAGCGGAAGAGGCAGGAGTGGTCAGCCGCGCCATGTGGGATTCTCCCCGACTAGGCATCGAACCAGCGCTGCAGCTGCTAACCCGTTGCGCCACCAGGGAGGCCCTAAAAATTTATTTATTTATGCATACAAGAGCTGGGGTGTAGGCCAGTGGTGTTGGAGGTGTGTATGAGAAGATTGACCAGAGACAGAGTGGGGAGCAGAACAGGCAGAGTCACTGAAATACACTGCTGAGAGAGCAGCAGGCGAGACAGGAGAGGTTTCCAACGCCATGTACTTTCCAACTTGTACTTCAGTAGCTGCCCATAGCTTCATAGTGCTGAGACTTAACCCCTTGCATCACCAGGGAGGCCCTATATCAAATTCTTTGAAGATATTTTATTTTCTTTCTTTTTTTATGTGCTATTGGTAGAGATAAGGTATATTTCAGCTTATATGATTCTAATGATTAATTTTGATCATAGTGGGATATTAAAACAATCAAAGCTGTGAGTTTTACTATACTACACTTTATTTTAAATATTCTCACTTAACAAAAAATATGTTAGACCACGTAACGACAGAAACACTGTCCATTGTTCATCTCAGAGCCTAACAGTAACCACTAGCATTTTTATGTGTTATGGTTACCAAAAAGCTTTCACAAACATTGTGAATAAAATGTTTCCAGGGATGTCCTTACACTTTAGGTTGTAAAAATGTGAAAAAAAAAAAAAAAAAAAAAAAAGGTGACAATGCATCAATGCATTGCCTCACAAACATCTAATATCTCATCTTCTACAGCCAATTTTAAAAACCATTTGACATATACTCCCAACTCTTGTAATTGTTAATGACCAAAATAACAGCTTAGCAGGTTTTTAGTCCAATCAAGGAACATACATTTACTGCTATTTTTGGCAGTAGTACAGAACTTGAGGGATACAAATATGATTAAAGTTAACTGCTGCTTTTAAGAGGCTTGTAATATACTAGTTTTTAAACAACTAAATCATACTATGAAGTGGGAAAAAATATTCAGTAGAGGTACATTTATGGAAAGAAAGAGAAGAGAGCAATGAATTTTGAAAAGAGAGATCAAGGAGAGCTTTATAAAAAGAAAATATTTGATTTAAGTCTTATTAAAAATGAAACAAAACAAACAAAACTACCAGCATCATCCTACAAGGAGATCTGCTTAGGAGGCTGTATTTTTATTCCAATGATGCAGCCCATGACCAAAATAATTAGAAATCGCCTCTAGAACCTGTTTCTGAGTCACAGGATAATCAGCCCAATTTCATTGTATCCAAACTGTTTTAATGTTCTGCCTGTCAGTCGGCCCAGGCAGGTAGCATCTCCTACGTGCTTGTCTGGAGCCAGGGCACACCAGCCTCTCCTCTCATTTCTTTGTGATTTGTGGAAAGGTGGAGAAAGAAGGGATGTCTGGTAATGTGCAGACCTTTATCTAGAGGAGTTTTTTTTTTTTTTTTTTTTTTTTGTCTGCTATAGAGCCTAGATGACCTGTAGAAGTTCTCCTGTAGAAGTTCTATTGATATGGAGGCAGCCCTGTATTTAGTGGAAATAGTCCTGGATGTGTGTGTGTGTGTGTTTAAAGATTTATTTAAAAACTTTATTCACTTATGCATACAAGAACTGGGGTGTAAGCCAGAGGTGGAATGGGGGTGAGAGGATTCACCAGAGACAGAGCAGGGAGCAGAACAGGTGGATCTACTGAAATACACCGCTGAGGGGAGCAGCGGACAAGACAGGAGAGGCCTGCTGTGCTTTAATGGGTTAGCTCCCTGGCTGGGGATTAAACTCATGCTGCAGTGGCTGGTGATAGCTTGATAGGGCTGAGACTTAGCCCCTTGTGCCACCAGGGAGGCCCAGTCCTGGATATAAGTTTAAAGAACTTCATTAAATTGTAAATGGACATTTAGCCATTTTCCACTAAACTTTGCTGAATGTAAAAGAAAGAATTTTGCATACATTTAAAATAAGCTAATCTTCTCAGAGAAGCACTATTTGAAATTAGAAAATTGAGACCCCCTGTGGCCTAAACCACCCAACTTTGATGTTAGATGTTGTGCATTCATCATACCACTAGGGATGGGAAAACATCTTTCTTTTTTTCCTGTTTGTGGCTATTAATCCATCCCAAACAATCAAGATAAAGGGCACATCTAAAATAATTTGCAAGTATATTTCAATTTCACATAACATCCAGTTAAGGGAATGGAATTGCGGGGGCAGGTAACAGAGATAGGAAAGGTGAAAGAGAAAAAAAAAAGATAAATAAATGGGTAAAGAAAGTAGGAAAGATGAGTTAAGCAGTGGAGGGAGAGAGGGGAGAAAGAAATTATAGAAAATGGAAGAAACAGGGTCTTATCACTAGCTTTAAAAGTGTTCCCTTACACAGAACTGTCAGTGCTATTCTGAGTTGTATTCAAACAAAACCCACAGGGTAATGAATTTATTTTCTGGTCCTAGGATAGTGTTTGTTAAAATGAGCTTTTACATTCCATCTTCTTGAAGAAAGTGTATGTGTACTGTCAAATTAGATGGTTTCCATCTGATAGTAAATTTTCTAATGTGTAAATACAAGCATAGTATGAATCACCAGGATTACCACTATGAAACAGACTATATCTAAGTTTCATGGTGATGTGCTTTTATATTCACTATTGGGTTAAGTGTAAAATAGTGCCTGCCTACTCATGAGGCACTAGTGATGAAAGAGTAGTGGTTAACTTTAATAAATGATATATTTGTGCCAAGAAAAGCCAAATGATGTTGTGCTGTGCTTGTTAGAAGAATGACATTTGGGGAAAAGAGTGGGACAATGGTGTGATCTCTGAAGCCAGGACACATTTAGATAACAGGGGTATAAGGAATCCAAGAGAGTCCTCCTGAGGTCTAGGCAGCAAGTCTCATTGCAAATGGTAGTTTGGTTTCAACAAAAGGGCATAACCTATCATATTAATGTTGCTAATTTGTGTTTTACTAATTTTTCTAGTTACGTTTGAATTTACTTTATACATTTATTTTGAATTTAAAATTGCATGGCTGTAAACATAGGATCTTTCAAACTTGTTTTTGCATATTTAAATAACACTATAGTAAATACAAATTAGGACAAGTCTATGCATCTGAAGGATTCTTATATATTGAGGGACACTACTCTAAATTGCAGGGAAATATCAATATTTTCCCAGTGTTAACTAACATCAAGCTATGAACCAATAATATCACACTAGAATCTTCTGTGAAAATTGAAACATATTTGACTATTGGCTTTCATTATTACTTTCATATGTGTTTTGTATTCATCTTCAATTACTATTTTGGGGGTGTGGGTCTTAATATCTGCTTATAATTTTTCCTCCTTCTAGTAGAACTGAAAACAAATTGTTAGTGATAAAAAGTATTGGCCATTTAAAATGTCCATTCTTTCCTTCAATAATTCTGAATGGAGATTATTGCTAGGCAAAGTGGTTATATACATTTATATATGCTTATGCACTTATGTAAAATGTTGAGCATGTATTACCACAATATTTACACATAATTAAGGATTGATCAATAGGGAGATGGGTAAGATATGGTCCTTAGCCTTGACAAGCTCAAAATCTAGCAGGGAAGATAAATGTGAAAGTATATAATTACAAAGTAATTCAAGCAATTGCTATCATAGATATGTGAACTGAAGCAAAGAAGAGAGAAATTATCTTTGCCTGGAGGAGGAAAAAAATGAATTCACTTGTATTAGTACTTATCATTATTGTATCTGTTTTATAAATTAGAATTTTCACATTTCAGAGTAAGAGAACATCTGTGTAGGTTTCCCACCCCCCTACCCTCACTTTACTGAGCTATTATTAACATATAATATAGGCAAATTTAAGGTGGACAGGTGATGAATTGATACATGTATAAATTGTGAAATGATGGTTAACTAGCCATGATAAAGTTAGTTAACACCTCCATTCTGAGTAGTGTCTTAAACATTTATCTCATTAAGCAAACAGGTCTGCAATACTGTTGAGACTACGATGTAAGAATTTGCTACACATAATAACAATTGCATAATGTACCAGGAAAATGTTGAAATGGCTCCTAGTACATAAACTACAGTTGAATTTTATGATAGCATATGTAAATAGAACATAGTTGTACCATTTCATTCACTTGAAAAACTGTACCTTCTGTATGAAAGGTATTGTCCAGGTAATAGTGAGAAAACACAAATTAATAAGGCATCATTTAAAAAAAAAGATTTATTTTATTTATTTATGCATACAAGAACTGGAGTATAGGCCAGAGGTGCAGGGGGTGAGAGGATTCACCAGAGACAGAGTGAGGAGCAGAACAGGCAGATCTACTGAAATATACTGCTGAGGGGAGCAGTGGGCAAGACAGGAGAGATCTGCTGTGCCATGTGGGTTAGCTCCCTGGCTGGGGATGGATGGAATTCATGCTGCAGTGGCTGGTGATAACTTCATAGTGCTGAGACTTTAACTCCTGCGTCACCAAGGAGGCCCAATAAGGCACCATTCTTATTCAAGGAGTTTATAATCTAGTAAGGGAGCTAAAATATACTTAAATGACTTTAATTCAGAGCTTTTTGTGTTCAATTTATTTATTTATTTATTTATTTTTATAAATATATATTTTTATTGTTATTTATGTCTTTTACATTTTGCATTCCCCTTGGGTAGCCCACCACCAATTCACCCGTGATCCATCTCCATGGTCCCTTGTGTTCTTTTCTATTCCATTTTGTGCCCTTTTCCTTCCCTCCCTCCGCCTCCCTCCCCCCGCCCCCCCACTGATTGTCTCTCTCCCACCCGGCCTCCCTATAGTCCTGTTATAAGTGAAACCATTCGATATTTTTCTCTTTCTTTCTGGCTTATTCCACTGAATATGATTCCCTCTAATTCCATCCATGTCGCTGCAAATTGCATGTGTTTATCTTCTTTCCATGCTGATAAGAAATATATAACCCAAAATGAAAAAGGTCAGAAAAATGCTTAGTCTAGGCATCAGGGTTGACTTTTGAGGAGACCATGGATTTGAGTTAGCTTATAAGGAATAGGCAGGTGGCTAAAATGGAGAGAGGATGAGTATCCCCAAAATGAGAATCTTTTGCCCAATAGAAACCCGTATTTGGTTTGAGTATGAAGTACAGTAGCAGAGTTGTGGGAGATAGTTTTTGAAATGCTAATTAGCAATAGGTCATAAGCAGCCTGCACTTCAGGAAAAACAAAAAATTCTACAGACCTTTACTGGCAACGTATAATATTTCAAGAGTTGGGGAATTCAAAGGTGAATGAAGTGAATCCTGCATCTTTGGAAACTCAGACACATAATCCTCGATATCTTTGACATAGGTACAATGCAATGATCACAAACTGAGAGGTACATGTAATAAGATATGTGCAAAGGACTATGGGAATAATCTCCTCTTACTAAGAGAGTCCAAAGACACCAGAGTCATGACAAGTGGGTCATGATAAATGACTGCAGAAAAAAATCAGAGTGAAACACTTTTTTTCTGTATATAAAGGTCCAGAGGCATGAAAGAGCTGGCTTACTCAAAGAACAAAGTGTGATTCACTGTAACTCAATGTAAATAAAGAGGAGGTTGGGGGCAAAATGAAAAGGGCCTCATAGGTTATGGTAAGGAATATGGACTTAAATCTTTTTTTTTTTAAGATTTATTTTATTTATACATACAAGCTGGGGTATAGGCCAGAGTTGTGGGGCGGCGAGAGGGCTCACCAGAGACAGAGCCGGTAGCAGAACAGGCAGATCAGAAATACACTGCTGAGGGGAGCAGTGGGCGAGGCAGGAGAGGTCTGCTGCGCCATGTGGGATTCTCTCCCGCTGGGCGTCGAACTCGCGTCACGGCTGCCAACAGCTCCACAACGCAGCGCTTAACCGCTGCACCACCGGGGAGGCCCTGGACTTAAATCTTATCAGTCAATAATTTTCAAGCTTTTGAGTTTGTGGCACACTTTAAAATGCTAGAACTTTTCACAGGATAATAGAAAGGCTAAAGATCTGGAAGCACTAAATAAGCCAATGGTAGTTGTAGCACAAGCAATAGTAAACAGTCTTACAGTGTCTGTAAAAGCATCTATCATAATTATACTATTTGTTTGGTTGACCTGCAGCAGGATTCTTTTTGGAATAGAACTACTTACTCCCAGGCAGTACACTCTTGAATACTCAGAGGTGATGTTTTCACAAGTTCCAGTAAGTACAATATAGTTCTCTTGGCATGGACTGTGTGAAATTCTAAACCTCTTCCCTCTTACTTGTAACAAGTTGTGCTCTATTTAAACAGCCCATGAGTTGCTCAGATCCTTATTTTATTTGACAGAAATTGCTGTTAAAGGTTTGAATGCTGGCAAAACCAATTTTTACCTACTGATCAAAAGGTGGTAGAATATTTGCAAAGCACAGAAAGTAAAGGGACGAAGTGCTGCGTCCTACCAGATGGGAAGAATTGCTGTAGGCAGCAGAGTCCTGAGAGACTTTTAAATAGGAGAATCCTACAATCAAAGTGATGAAATTAAGCAACTTGCCATGTGCAGAATGGGTGGGAATAGAAGAGAAACTGCGAGTTGGGAGACCATTTAAAGCCAGAAGTGGAATCAGAAATAGAGCTTTAGTGGAAAGCGTGATTATGAGCCACTTACTAAGGAAATATGGGATTAGGCAATTGATTGGGTGAAGAAATGTCAGGAAGAGGAGTAAAGATGGATCTGACATTTTATGCCTGGGTGAACACAAGAATATAGGTGTCATTAACAGAAATAGAATAGTCAAGAAGGACAGCTATTTGGGATTACATGAGAAAAGTGGCTAAGGACAATTGAGTTTAAAGTGGTAGTTATAAATCAGCCAAGATTGGTGGTGTCTTTTGGAATATTTTTTATCATTCTAGTGCTTGGAGAACGTGAATATTGCCCAGTATAACAATTCAGTGTATTTTGGCCTTTTACTCTTAGTGATTCATTTCTGTGGCCCTTATCTTCCTAGCCTGGGGGTGGGAGAGATGGGAGAGGTACTATGCAGGTACCCCCTTATAGTGCAGGCAACAGGTTCAGGGTGAATAAAGGAGAGTCATGGAGCCCTCAGTGGTTATTTTCAGTCCTTAATGATGTTTCTACACCAATTGTTGTGGGGTGAGCCTGCAGGCTGGCAAGGCAAGGGAGCTGCGGAGGCCTGGTGGCTGGTAGGCAATAAGCAGGGAATCTTTACTCGTTGGTCTCTCTTTGGCTTTCTCTCCTGGTCTCTTCTCTGAGCTGTTCTCTGCTGCACTCTGGCCACACCTGTCTCTGTGTGACACCACCCTTATAACGTGAACCTCCAGACTCAGGTGTGCCCACTGACACAGGCCCACACCCATGCTCTAGGTGTCCACCATCAGGCATATGTGACCCGGGCCCAGGCTCCAAGCCCCTCCTGCATTCAAGGCCACAGGTGATAGCCATAGAGGCTAGCAGCACAAAAGCCTGACCAATCTTTATTTACCCTATACCCCTGTACAGAACACAGAAGAGTGCGAGCTTGTAGCAGGCAGGGCAGTAACTAGGTATAGAGTAAATGAACTTCTCAGGCTTTTTTCCATCCTCTGGCCACTGGCCTCTGTGACTGCCACCTGCAGTCTTGCACCACTCCTGGGCACGGATGCCTGGGATGAGATGCATGGGAGGGAGTGGGGCACTCTCACCCACGACTATGGACAGCTGGGCCCAGAGAGCACGGGCATATGTGAGTGTGGACACCTTGTCTAGAGGCAGGGGCAGCAGCGTGTCAAGGAAGATCACTCCAAGGTGAGATGACCGTGAGATCATGAGGACAGGAGACTGAGAATGCTAGAGAGAGACCAGAGAAAGAACGCAAAGATTTGCCAGGGGCTGGGAGGCTTGCCAGCCTCCTGGCTCCCCAGAGCCCTTGGCTGGCCCATGCCCACCTCCTCGAATGCCAGCGTCCCTGCCTGGCGTGCCTGTGTACCTGGTTCCCTAAGAGAGCACTAAAGGTCTGTGAAAACCCAATCCACTGAGGGCTCCAGGACTCTCCTTTCCATGTGCCTGAATCAACAGTGAACCGGCCCTGTGCAGACTTGCCCTACACTAGGCAATTTTTGAAACCTGCTGTTTCTCTTACTACAAATGAGGAAGTTAAAAACAACTTTCACTTCTTAGTTATTTCCTCAATTTGAAAAGAAAGAAACAAAACCTCAGAATAACCCAAACCTACAATTTAGTGGACCCAAGCACACACTTGAGTGAGAGGGTAATATAGGCTTTTCTTAGGATATATAAACAAGAGTCAGGAGCCTCAGATTTCTGTGGGGTGCCCGTGATGTTGTGTTTGTCATTGGTATTCATCTTAGGATCCAGGTACACACAATAGCACCCAGAGATGGTTTCATTGCCATTCACTGCACCAGATCAGGTTGCAGCACAAATGCATCAAAATACACATCCTTGATGGTTTGGAAACATATCCATTTCCCCTGCAGGGGCTGATAATAGGAACCTGTAGAGTGAGAGGAGTTTGAAGTCTGAGACTAAGGACCCTGCCTGATAGAAAAGGGAAGGTGAACACAGGGCTGTTAAAATTGGAAAGTTTTCTTTCTTGTTCCTGAGTTTTTATTTTCAGCAGCATTTCTCCCTTTCCATCCACTGCTGAATCCAGAGCTTTCTAAATGAACCAATTATTAAATGTTAATGACTCAACATAACTTCATTTTTTTCTGGCCCCTGAGCTTTCATGAAGGCGTTGATGGAGTGAGAATTATAACTGGCACATGAAACCTGAAAGTAGAAGGCGCCATGCCATTCCAGCTTTGCAGTAAAAAAGGGCAGGTGAGCGCCACTGGCAATGGCCAAAATAAAGACCTACTCTTGGTTATTTCTGCGTTTCCCATGGCTCTGTGTCAGCAGTAGAAGCAGCATTGAATCCTGAGTAATGCTCAGGAATTTTCTTCCCTCCTCCTATGTTCCAAGGTACAGCTCAAGCTTTCAGAATGGTTTGAAGTGCAATCATGGCACTATAGCACAGCTGACAAGATCATGAGACTATCTGTCTCTCCAAATGTTAGGGGACATGGCGCTTTGATTAATGATGTTTCCTTGGGGTCACTCTCCCACTTTCAAATGTAGCATAAAATTAAAGAAAACAGATCAAGATTGAATAAAATGTACAATATTCTCTCAAGTCATTCCAAATACTGGAGCATTGTGGCAAAACATCTGACTGGTTTTTAAGACTTTCCTCACCCTGGAATCAGGATGTGAGGTGAAAGGTGCCACTAGAAGCATAAACCTATATTACTGTAACCTTGGTGTTGCCTCACAGTTCACTGTGCTAGCAGGGATGGAGGGACTGGCTCGGCCTCCTCTGTTTAACAAGGGTTCTTTTCTAGCGGGAAGCTAGTGCTTGTCTATATGTTACCTGAAAAACCAGGTGCACATTTCATCAATATAAATCTGATTTCAAATATTCCAGCCTTTAGGTTCAAGTCTTTATAAATACAAATGTTTGTTTAGTTCTAAATAGAATAAAACAAGCAATTACTTCTTTTCCTACCACTTGGTAAGAGGAAGTATGAATTTCTTGTGTAGCTCACTAATGAGGTAACTCTGGTTTACTTATTGTAAGCTAACCTGTTGCTTTTGGCTAGAAAGATGTCTATTACTTTATGATATCCTCAATTTCTGGGGCTTTCTAACAACTGCTTCTGTTTGCTACTTTGCATTTTCTCAATTTCTTTCCATGATCTCATCGCAAGTAAGGTTCTATTTATTCATTTTTTTCACCTTATTAATATGCTGCCATGCCTCCTGGCTGCAAAAATATGATAAAATCACCAGAAAAAAATTCAATAATTAATAAGAGCTTTATTCCCCCCAGCTTAAAACATTCAGCAAAAAAAATCTTATTCAAAATCTAGAATTGTGAACTTAACCTTAAATCTTTAAGGACCAAAAATGTATACTCTGGACTAGAGAAAGAATACTTCAAAAATAGATATTTTTTAAAGACTAGGAATTGTTAACAGGATCATGCTGAACAAATTTAACTGACCTGAAGGAAGACTGAAAGCCTAATTGTGTTACTCTTAGATTTTCCAAGGTCTTCAGAGCATTAGTCATTTCAAAAACTCTCTTCTGACAATGAAAGAACAGTTTCATTTTGTCTGTTCTATTTAAGTGGGCTCAGTTTTATTGTAGTTAGGGGAAAATGAAGCAGTTATCAGAAGAGATGCCTTTACTGAACTGGAAATATTTTCTTTTATTATTTGACAAATGTTTTTCTGAATATCTATGTGCTATGACCTATGTCCTCATATAATAGTATAACACTTTATTTGAGCAAATATCATGGGATCATAGATATAAGATACCACAAACCCTGTCTGGAGAGATGGGGACATATCAAGATTTGTGAACTGTGGGTTTTACCCTAGTTCCAATCTTGCAAGCTACCCTGGGACTTTTTCAGAAGACATGAGACTCCTAGGTCAGAGGCAAATGACTTTATTACCAACAGCACAGCAAGCAGCACTAGTATAATGTCAGCACATTGTCCCCACACTTGCTAGGTGCCTCAGGGCACACGGGTGGGCATAGATGAATGCTTGCATATGCCATGGGTTGTGTCACAGGAGAAACACTGAACTTAAGGAACTCACACTTTTACAGTGAGCAGCAAGCAAAATGCTACTCCAGCCCTTAAGATTGTTCTCTGCAAGCTTACAGCTGATGAATAGTGAGGGCAAAAGTGGCTAGAGCTTTGTGTTTTTGGCATCTCTGGCAAGAATCTGCAGAAATGAATGCTCAGAGCCCATGACAAATTACTTCTAGCAGACACTTCACTGAGAGGATAGTTAGACTGAGATGAACAAATATTTGATGAGGACAAGAGGGACTCATTTCATTTAATGGGAATAGCATGTGCAAAGGCCCTGAAGCATGACAGACACTGAATGTTTCAGGAACAGTGGAGAGTCATATGATTGGGATGGTAATGACAAGACTGAACAAGTAGCAGCATTTCATCATCAAGGGCTTTTAAGTCATTGAAATTAATGAGTAAAGTTTTTCTTTATTTTAATCTAACAAATGGAGCATTGTAAGTGGTGAAATAGCATGATTGAGTTTTATTTCCTATTATCTGGTGATAATGTAATGAATAGACTGGAAACAGAGGTAAGTTATGTGGGCCTTTTACCAGGTGTCCCTGGAACACTTGACTTCTTTTTTTAAACTGTAGTGTCGGCCAGAGGTGTAGGGGATGAGAGGATTCACCAGAGACAGAGTGGGGAGCAGAATAGATGGGTTGACTAAAATATACTGCTGAGGGAAGCAGCCGGTGAGACAGGAGAGGTCTGCTTCACCATGTGTGTCAACTCCCTGGCTGGATCGAACTCATGCTGCAGTGGCTGCTTATAGCTTCATGGTGCTGAGATTTAACTCCTTGCACAACTAGGGAGGCCCCACTTAATTCCTTTTATCTTCTAACTGTTCCTCTTTTCCTAAGACTTCTCTACACTGTCATACCCTATGTTCCACTGTGAACTTTCAGAACTTACCTTCCTGCATGGCAGCCTTCTTCTTCAATCTACGTCAAACACACTCAGACATTTGCTGATATGCAGAAGGATATTTCTATTTAGTTTACAGCGTTTAAAAGTATTTTTTAGAGTTGCAAATGTCTAATTTTCTTGAAATTTCTCCTTGTTTTTTTATGTCAATATTCTAGTAAGATTTTTTATTTGGCATGATATAATTTATAAATCCAAAGTCTGAAAAGTAAATTGTAACAATTTAAGAAAATGGAAAGACTATTTCAAATAGTATTTGCTTAATTATTCTAAAAAGAAATCATATAAAGACAAGTTTGGTAACTATGGCATTTTGAAATTAAAAAAATAGGTGATGCAAGTGTAAACACGATGCAAAATGTTTCATTTTCTTTGCAAGTGATTTTAAGACTTCCAAATTTTGCAGTGTATACTGGAGCAGAAGTGAAGGTGATTATTTTTTAAACCCATTCTGGGAAAGTACTCTCACATTGTCCCTGTGTTAGTTTCCTGTTATCTCTGTAACAAATTTAGTCACTTAAAACTTGAATTCCCTACAGCTGTGGAGGTCATAAGTCTGCAGTCATTTTTATTGGGCTGATGTCAAAATGTCAGCAAGATTGCTTCATTCTGGAAACACAGGGGGAGGAAAGTGTCGCTTCCTTTTTCCCTTCCAGCAGCAACTATCTCCCTTTGTTGGTGGCTTTTCTCTCCATCTTCAAAATGTGTGTCTCTGACCTCTGTTTCGATTGTACATCTCTTGTTCTGACTATGATTCTCCTTCTCTCTTATAAGAACTGAATGATTATATTTGACCCACCTGGGTAATGGAAGCTACTTGCCCCATTTAAAAGTCCTTAACCTAATCATATCTGCAAAGTCCCTTTTGCCTTAAAAAGGAATACTCACAAGTTCTGAGGGTTAGAATATGGATGTGTGTGTGTGTGTGTGTGTGTGTGTGTGTGTGTGTGTGTGTGGTCATTATTCACGATTTTTCTTTTCTTTGAAATCAGGTTTTTTCCTCCTTACACAACTTTACTTGATTTGTGATTACAGCTGAGACAATTGGACTCTTTAAATCTGTCAGTCACATATTGGTATATTTGAGAGTAAGTTTAGAAAAACAAGTTCTTGGAGCTGAAGTCTTTTTCTCATAGAGTACTCCTTTTTGAATATGCCAGCAGTTTTACTGAGTCCAACTCTCACCAAGTGCAGCACACCCTATTTATGCCTTACCCACACCTCCTCACCCTCCCATTTCAGTTCATCATACTTCCAAGCTGCAAATTGCTGGTGTCTGTATCTCTCTCCTGGAAGGTAGCTGTGGTCTTGGAGTCTCTTCTGCCTATGCTCAGAAAAGCTGGAAATGCTGTGGAAATGAACATCCCATCTCTCAGCAGCCCTTAATACTGAGTGGAGTTAGTGTATAAATATTCCAGTCTTTACACTTCTTTACTATAGTTTATTTTACTGAGACGTAAGTCACATAACATAAAGTTCAGATTAGAGTGTAAAAGTCAGTGATTTTTAGTATATTTGCAATGTTATATAATTATCACCACTATCTACTTCCAGAATATTTCTTTCCCTCCCCCAAAGACACCCTAGACCTGTTATTAGTTATTAGTTATTCCTAGCCCTCCCCTCCTCCATCCCTAGAAACCACTATTCTACTTTCTGTACTATTTTGGATATTTCTTACAAGTGAAAACATAGAACGTATGGCCCCTCACTTTCAGAAAGATAACATCAAGACACATCAAGACACATGTCCAGTGCTGGTTCTCAGGTTTCCCCAGCAGGACTAGACTTGTTGCCACCAGTGAGAGCAAACAGTGAAGATTTGTGAAGAACATGAAAAATTTGCCTCACTTCCCTTCTGTAGGGTAAATGAAGATTGCTCAGGCTTTTGTGCTGTTGGTCTGTGGCTATCACCTGTGGCCTTGAATGCAGGAGGCGCTTGGGAGCATGGGAGCATTGGGAGCATGGTGAGTGCCTGATGGTGGACACCTGGAGTGTGGTGTGGGCATGCGTAAGTGGGCGTACCTGAGCCTGGGGGCGGAGCTTATAAGGTGCAGCCGAGGACTGTGTGGCACAGAGAGGGGTAGAATAGCTACGAGAGGAACAGGTCACACAAGACAGCACCAGAGTCCAGAGAGGGTGAAGATTCACTGGAGGCTGGGAGGCTGTCCCCCTGCCTTGCTAGCCTGCAGGCTTGCCTCACTACGAACAGCATAGAAAGATCATCAAAAGCCTGAAAAAGCCACTGAGGGCTCCAGGACTCTCCTTTACCCATCTGCCCAGATCCCTTGGACACCTGCTCTGTGCCTTCCTGCCACTACACCTATTTTTCCATGCTGGGACTCCAATCCTTGGTTCGAGGTCTGCTTCTGGGGGAAACCCAAACTAACCAGGTATGGAAAGTTAATGAATCAATTCATCGAATATACATTGAATATTTACTGTGTGCTTGGCATTTTATTGAAGACACAGGGTGTTTAAGCATGGAAGAAAGACATTAAATTATAAGTGCAGATGAATGTTCTAAAGGGGGAGGGAAGGTCACCCTCTAGACACCACCTGAAGAAAGGCAAGGAGTCGGCCAGGTGCAGGTGGGGAAAATGTTCAGGCACACAGACCCACTCCAAGATGAGTGAGCACAATGCTTTGGGAGAATGAGAGAAATTCGTGTGGTTCTTGATGGGCTGGAAGAGAACAGCTGTGCTAGGTATTTACCTCTCCCTTTAAGGAAGGATTTGGTGGCCTGCTGAAGGTCATGTGGTCATCAGATAGCCTATACCTGGTGGCTTCTTCCAGCTTCCTTGTTTGCCAAAGTCCTGTTGTCTAACAGCACATCAGCCTACATCTGGTGACTGAGTGAGACAGATTCGGAGATGCGGTCCTCTGGCTTGTGTGGGATTTCTCAGGAGTAATACTCACCCCAGAGTTCCCCACTACAATTGTTAGGTCTTTATGGCAATCCAATTGCTTCCTCAGTCCCATCGTGCTTCTGCTCATTTCACTTCCCAGTCTTTAAGAAGTGTTTTGCATCTCAAACTATGCAGAACCTGCTTCAAAAGACTCTACCTCTGCAGGCAGAGAAACAGGAAGGCTTTTGTGTCACTTCTGGTAATACTGCCAGGTATCTCTTCAGACATGTAGGAGGTGAGAGTCTTTGTGACCTGATAGTCCTTGCAACTTAATGGACACATCCAGATAGCGGGAGTAACTCTGGAATCTTCATTGTCGGATATACAGGTAAGTTTGCTTTGAGATTCTGAACATCTGAGAACAGCTAGTAAAGATTTGTGATGAGCATGAAAAATTCTGGAGTACATTTAAAAAATATTTTTGGTATTTTTCTAAATTTGTCTTGATTGCTAACATTTGTATATACCTATAAAAATTAGCCATACTAGTAATATGTCTGGTTGGGTTTATATATTCTTTAATCTCTGAATCCCCCAGGAATGTGAGCAAAAGGGAACACCATAGAACAATTTTATTTCATAGATAATATTAGATTACATACTACTGGCATTTAAAATTTTATGTTTGTCTGGGCAATAGACTTTTAAAACTCTACTTAGATGCATTTCCCGGGGTACTTTGAAAAGTACTAAAATATTAAATAAATGGAATATTTTATTTTCATTATTTGGAACAGGGGTGCCTAACTCCCTCTGCCTTTGCTTTAGTGTGTATCACTATGGTCTAGTTTGCCCCCAAAGCATTGATAATACGTGCTCCTTTCCACCACCCTGAAGGTCCTGGGGTGCTACAGAGGTCTGTAGCACACTGCCAGGTCTTGGGAACCTGCTGAGATATAGGAGTTGTTCTCCAGCTGGCACAGCTCCTGGATGATCTTGTGTTCCTCAGCCACCCTTTCCTGAATTTCCTGACTTGAGAGTCTCCCTGACTAAGGTACCCATCTCAGGATGCAATCCAGGAATCGCTGACCTAATGCCCTTCTTTCCTGTCCCTTCCTCTTGTTACTTCCATTTCATAAGAGTGCCTCAGATCAGATAAAGGGCAAATACCCTCCTCTCTCCTTGACAGTGGGGGTGGGGGTGGGGCACTATCTTTAGGACTTTGCAGGCAATTTCAGAGGAAAGATAAAACAATACATTATAAATTCCTGCTGTATGCCAACATGTTTTGAAAATGTGCACGTGAAAACAATTCTACTTCTATGAAGTTCTAGAACAAACAAAACTAATCTGTGGAGGTAAAAGTCAGAACAGTGGTTGCCTCTGAAAGGGACTTGAGGATCTTTTCTAGAGTGAAGAAAATGTTCTACATCTTGATTGGGTGGGGGGTGTGTGTTTATCAAAATCACAATTTTGAAATGGTATTTAAAATATATGCAATTTGTTAAAGAGAATAAGATGAAGGTTGAAAAATGAAAAAAACTACAATATAAAAGTTAGACTGCAAAATTGCTTGGTTTCAATTTTCTCACGTAAATAGGGACAGTTATAGGAAAGGACTCAGCATCAACAGGGAGCTCTGCAAAGGGATATAAAATTATTTTTATCTCTAGTTATTAGAAATCCATAACCTTGCATGAAACAATGCTCTTTGAAGAGAACAAAATTGTTTTCACATTTCATTAATTTAGCTAGGTGAGATTTTGTACATATTTCTTAAACTTCTGTCTTTTTTTTTTAAAGATTTATTTATTCATGCATACAAGCTGGGGTACAGGTCAGAGGTGTGGAGTGGTGAGAGAGTTCACCAGAGACAGAGTGGGGAGCAGAACAGGCATATTGATTGAAATACACTGCTGAGGGGAACAGGGGGCGAGTCAGGAGAGGTCTGCCGCGCCATGTGGGAACCTCCCTGGCTGGGAGAACTTGCCTCCCCGCTGCTGCTGACAGCTCCACAGCGCAGCGCTTAACCGGTGCGCCACCAGGGAGACTCTATTTCTTAAACTTCTGTCTTTAACTGACATCTACAGAGTGTTAAGTCTACCCACAGAGTGTCCACAAAGTTTGGGACTACAGGAGACTCTTTGCCATGTCTTACCATGTTAAGAGACCACCAGTTAGTGTATGCACTTGACAGGAGAGGGACGGTGGCTTTAAGAGCAATCATGACATGACTCCAGAGCAGTGAGAAAGTGTTAGGGTCATTTCTAAAACTAGATTAGATGGCACTGTCCTGTGAAGTATGCCTAGAGTTGGTCAGATCAGAAACCCTTGGTTATGAAAAAGTTCAATTTGAATATACATAAGTAACGATTTTTTGGTGTAAGTTTGTATGGGATACTTACCTATCCCTTGCATAAGTGGGATCTATTTATAGGGGACATATCTGCAAGGGACATAATTATACTAAAAACTTACTTTTCAACCTGAAATTCAAATTTAACTGGCGTTCTGTATTTTTATATGCTAAATCCGGCGGCCCCATGCTTTCGGTATGCTGAAAGGACAGATTTCTTTTTTTCTGTGAAAATCAGAGTCACAAATAATTGAACCTGTGGTTCTCAAACTTTAGCTTGTGTCAGAATACCCGTGGAGCTTGTTAAAACACAGACTATTGAGCCAGTGTTTCTGATTCAGTAGGTCTGGGGTGAGGCCCCCAAAATTTGCATTTTTAACATTCCCAGGTGTTGCTGATCTTGCTGATTTCCTGGGATTACATCTGAGAACTAGTGATCTGAGGTGACACATATGGATGTGCAAGCACTACTAGAAATTCAGTATTAATGTGTCCTGTTCTGCCTAGCACACTAAACTAAGCATCATAAATGAGCTACAATATACTAAACACACCATTTATTATCATGCAACATCAATAAACTATTATATGTAATTGCTCAAGTTTCTAGATTTTTATAGTCACTCAGTAGATAAATTGTTTGCCTGGGTACTGAACGAGTGTGAAATTAAAACTCCATAATAAAATTAGCATAGAACTAAAATTCTGATAAATCCATGAAGTAATATCAGGTAACCTTTTGTTAAATTATAAACCAAATGAATATTTAACAAGGTGAGGCACTCAGGAATTTTACTTATTTTATAAAACACCACCACAAGTTCCATAGCAAATTATATATACACACTCCATTTTCTTAGAACTTCAGGATTTTTGGAGTGCCAGAATGGAATTTTCACCATGACTTTTTCCAAGGACAGGAATTTCTTGGAGGAAGATAAAAGCGGGACTTGCTTGTGCTATTCATAACTTGGAACATATTAAAATGTAAAATAACTTTGAAGTTGATATCAAAGTTAGTTTTATTTTTTTATCCTATTTATTAGTATATTAAAATTGATTTGAATTTCTTCTGAGTCAGAGATATACATAGGGGGAAAAATGAAAGAGGAGGATTATAATGTTTTGCTGGGTGATTGAGTCCTTAGACCACTGTTTGTTGATCTACTACATATAAACGTAAACGCTGACTACCTTATTAAAGAGACATACTGAAGTATTTGTGTATGATTTAATGTCTAGAATTTGCTTTAAAATACTGCATCAAGAAAAAAGTTAACGCAGGAAAAATGAAATAAGTTTGGTAAAATAAAATATTGGTAATTACTGAAAATGGATGGTGGGAAAATGGGGTTTATTATGCTATATTACCGTTGTATATTTAAATATTTAATGGCTTGGCTTATATTATCAGGGTTGCAGCTAACTGGGCAAGAAACCATATTCAATTCACCATTCTGTGCCTCAAATTTTACAAGTGATCATACAGTAAATCATCAATCAACAAGTAATTAAGTGAGGCATACTATGTGGGTAGCATTTTGATGTTACTATCTAAATTCCCAGGATTTTCTGTCAGATCACCGAAATTATGATGTACCTTAAAAATTTAAACCACAGTTCATGTATGATTGTTACAAGATCCAGTGTGGAAATTCTTTGAGTACCAGTTCTTGGAGCACAGATCATTGATAAATGAAAGTTCCTGAAGACTTTTTTATTTTTTTCATGTTTAAAAATAGTTACTGGGGTTAGGTATCTGCTGAGATAGCAGCTGCTCAAACTCCTACGTTGTGAATAAGACAGGGAAAAAAAAGTAATATGTTACATATCTTGGCACTTTTCATGTGTCTGAGGAAAAAAACAAAGCAATCCTTGAGATTTCTAAATACCATCTGTATCTACTACATGGTAATATAATTTAATTTGGACATGTTTGTGGTCAATTCCTCCAAAAGCAGGTAAATACAGAAGGAAAAGCTTAAAGGTTAAGAGTATGCAAGCTTGTGTGTCTGCAGCTATGTGTGCAAAAGCATAAACGATTTAGAAAATTTGGAACTCCATCCAGGCATGGCCGTGCAGCATACTGCCAGGATAGGGGAGATGATGTCCTCCTTCCTGTTTGTGGACTTAAAACCATGGACATGGTTCAGTTCCAAAAATGTCATGCTGCATGAAGTTCTGGGGACTGAAGGGTGTAAGCATAGGCCCAACATTCAGTGGAGTGGTAAACTACATGGCTCCTGACTGGCACTGAAGAAATGGGAATAACAAAACAACTGCCAACTAGTATGAGAATTGCCTTGCACCAGAGGAAAGGGCAGAAAGACAAATACTGGTTGGGTTCACTTATATGTGGAATTTCTAGAAATCAAAGGGTCAAATAAAGCTAAATTAAGAACTAACCATAGAATGCTGACTGTAGAATTGGGGCTATTGGAGGGGGAAAAATGGGTGAGAACAAAGTGGGGAGGGTGCTCAGTGAACTATGGTGGTGGAATATGGGTGTTTTGGTGGTGGGCGTGGTGTGGTAACAACACCTGAGAGGAGAGATCCTCTACTTCTAAAACACAAATAGTGGATGTAAACCAATGTTACTTCGATGATGATGATGATAATAAACCTAGAGCACCATATTGGGATATTTCCTCCCATTAGCACCTATATTAAATGATTTTTAAATTTTAAATGAGATAGTTCTTGAAGCAATTATTTTCTATTTTTTTCACTAAATTGTTTTTTTTTCCCTAAGGTTTACTTATTTATGCATACAAGGGCTAGGGCGCAGGCCTGAAGTGTGTGTGTGGGTTGTGAGAGGACTCACCAGAGACAGAGCAGGGAGCAGAAAGGCAAATTGACTGAAATACACTTGCTGAAGGGAGCAGCAGGTGAGACAGGAGAGGTCTACTGCGCCATGTGGGAAGCTACCTGGCTGGGGATTGAACTCATGCTGCAGTAGCTGGTGATAGCTTGATAGGGCTGAGACTTAACCCCTTGAGCCACCAGGGAGGCCCTAAATTGTATTTCTTTTTTATTGTGGCAACATTGGTTTACAACAATGTATAGATTTTACGGGGTATAGGTTCATAGACTTCAAATGTATCTTACCACACTACACCCACCACCAAAGTGTCCATAATCCGTCATAGTCCATTATGCCACCTCCCCTTTTCACTCCTCAGTCCCATCTTTCTACTTTGGTAGCATCAATTCTACAGTCACATTTCTAGGGTTTGTTTTGATTTAGTTTTGTCTGTTCAACTGCTTTGTGAAACTTTTTTTTTTATTAAGTTGACTTTGTCAATAGTGTGCTATAGGAAAAAAATTCCTTCAGTTAAACAAGATGTGCAGTAGCTTGAGTGTGAGAAAAGCAGACTGAGGTAGAATCCCAATGACTAAAACTTACACATAATCAACAAAGTTCTTTGTGTGTTTTAATTAAATTACTATTCCTCCCCGCGCCCCCCCCCCCACCAAGTAAATTGACTTTTCTGCAGTCCTTACACTGTCTTCTTACATATTTGTAAAATTTGGAAAAACTTTATTTGGAATGGATGATGTGGAGCTCAAGTCCTTGGCTGATATTTTTCATGTGTTACCTTTTTTTTTCTTTATGCTATATCTGTAGTACAGGTCTTGTTAACTCCATTTTACAGATGAAAACTAAGATTTCTCTGGAGTATGACTTAAAAACACAGGCTACTATTCAGAATCTCTTCTTTTTTAAATATAAAGTTGAACATACTTCTTGTCTCACTGTAATCTCTTTACAAGAGCAATTATATTTGGAATTTTGAGAATACCTTATTCCATGGTCTACCTTTGTCATTCACTAATATTTTGGAAACAAAGCCTTACTTTGAACTAAAAACAAAGATTAAAATCTACAAGTAACATTATTAAGCAAATAACATCTGAGCTAAATATAAAATTATGGGGGCCTCCCTGGTGGCGTAGAGGTTAAAATCTCAGCGCTATCAAACTACTGCCAGCCACTGCGGCATGAGTTTGACCACCTGCTGGGGAGCTAACCCACATGGCAGAGCAGACCTCTTCTGTCTTGCCTGCTGCTCCCCTCAGAGGTGTATTTCAGTGGATCCGCCTGTTCTGCTCCCCAATCTGTCTCTGGTGAATCCTCTTACCTCCTGCACCTCTGGCCTACACCCCAGTTCTTGTATGCATAAATAAAAATAAATCTTTTAAAAAGGCAAATATAAAATTATGGAAAACTAAGCCATTATATTCTTTAATCCAGTAAGGTTCCTCTTCCCCCAGCATATATATATATATATATATATAATATATGTAATATATATTATATATAATATATAATTTATAATATATATATTTTATATATATAAAATTTATTTATTAATTATTATTGAGGTAACATTGGTTTACAACACTGTAGATGATTTAGGGGAATAGGTTCATTCACACTTCCTCAGATATATGTCACCACACTACACCCACCACAAAGCACTCACGCCTTTTACCATAGCTGTATGCCTCCCTGCTTTGTTCCTATCCCCCAACTGTTACTCTTCTAGAATAGCCTTTATTCTGCAGTCATATTTCTGGGGTTTGTTTTGGTTTAGTTTTGACAGTTCCTTTGTTTTGTTTCTCTCTTTTCCACATATGGCTGAAGTCATCCAGCATTTGTCTTTCTGACTTATTCTGCTTGGTTTAATTCCTTCCAATCCCATCATATCCATGTTGTTGCAAATAAGATTTTTTTTGAAATTTTTGTAATTTTTAAAAAATAGTTGAGTAACATAATATGGTAATGGTATATCATTTTAACCCACTGATCTATCTTTGGGTACTTAGCTGACTTGGCTATTATATATAAAGCTACAATGAATATAGGAGTGCATATCCCTTTGAATTGGTGTTTTTGAATTATCTGGATAAATACCAAGAAATGGTATTGCTAGATCATTTGGTAGATCTATTTTTAATATTTTGAGAAAACTTCATGTTGTTTTTCTTTCCTTTTTTTAAAAAAAAGATTTATTTATGCATACAAGAGCTGGGGTGTAGGCCAGAGATGCAGGGGGTGAGGGGATTCAACAGAGACAGAGTACGAGCAGAGCAGGTGGATCTGCTGAAATACACTGATAAGGAGAGCAGCGGGAGAGGCAGGGGAGGTCTGCTGTGCCATGTGTGTTAGCTCCCTGGCTGGAGATCAAACTCATGTTGCAGTGGCTGCTGATAGCTTCTTAGTGCTGAGACTTAACCCCTTGCACCACCAGGGAGGCCCTCCATATTGTTTTTCATAGGGGCTGTACATAGGTCGACAGTCACACCAATAGTGTGCAGGGTTCCATTTTCTCCACATTCTTGCCAACATTTGCTGTTTCTGGCTTTTTTGATATGGTTTGTTCTCAAGGCAGTGAAATAGTAACTCATTGTAGTTTTGATTTGCATTTCCCTAATGATAAGTGATGTTAAGCATTATTCATGTGCCTGTAGGCCATCTGTATGTCGTCTTTGGGGAAATGTCTCTTTTGCTCTTCATTTTTTTGAATGGGTTATTTGTTTTCATTTTGTTGAGTTGTATGAATTCTTTGTAGATCTTGGATATTAACCCCTGGTCAGATGTTTGATGTGCAAATAATATTCATTTTTTGAAACTTTATATTAATGTAGTATGAATGAGTGATATGAGATCTACCCTTTATACAAGCTTTTTTTGAGATAAAATTGACATGTAACATTAAATTTGTTTCAGATTAACAGAATAATGACTCAATGTCTGATACAGTACAAAGCGATCACAACAAATCTCGTTAATATCAGTGACCATACAGAGTTGCATTTTTCTCTGTAATGAATTATTAGCAAATATCAAATACACAATAGAGTATATTAACTTTAGTCACCATGTTGTATATCTCTAGGATATATTTTATATGTGGAAGTTTGTACTTTTTGACCTCCTTCAACCATTTTGTCCACCCTCCCACCCCTGCTTCTGGCAACCACTATTTTGTCCTCTATATCTGAGTTTAGTTCTTTTTTTATATGAGTTCATGTGATGTTTGTCTTTATATGACTTATTTCACTTAGCATAATAACCTCAAATTTCATTCATGATGTTGCAAATTGCAAGATTTCCTTATTTTATATGGCTGTATAGTACTTGTTGAGTATATATATGTGTATACATACACACACTCGCATAGATATGTGTGCATATATACTAATATATTGCACCTTTTTGTCAATAGACACTTAGTTTGCTTTCATGTCTTGGCTATTGCAAATAATGCTGCAATGAATATGGAGGTGTGTGTATATTTTTGTGTGTTTATTCCTCTACTCCTAGAGGAGATGAAGGAAACTAGATATACATTGGAGAAAGGAAAATGTTCAGTAAATGTTAGGAAAACTGGGAAGCCACAGGCAAAAGATTGATACTAGACCACTATCTCACAACACACACAAAACTTAATTCAAAATTGGTTAAACACCATGAACCATAGGAAAAAAACAGAAAAAACAAACACGAAACACTCTATGATATAGGCTTCAGTGATATCTTTGTGGTTTGTCTTCACCATCAAGAGAATCAAAAGATACAAGGACATAAATCATTGGAACTACATGACACTAAAAAGCTTTTGCACAGGGAAAGAAACAAATATCCAAGGTCTACAAAGAATTCAACAAAATAACAATTAAAAAATGAGCAGAATAGTTAAATAGACACTTGTCCAAAGAAGAACATAGATGGCCAACAGTCACACAGAAAAATGCTAATCATCATGAAAATGCGGAACAAAACCACAATACCAACTGACACCTGTGAGAATGGCCCTTGTCTAAAAACCAGAAGAAACAAACATTGGT
This sequence comes from Scalopus aquaticus, assembly GCA_004024925.1. NCBI lineage: Eukaryota > Metazoa > Chordata > Mammalia > Eulipotyphla > Talpidae > Scalopus > Scalopus aquaticus. Next base: position 64,337 of record PVIJ01005311.1, read on the forward strand.
GAGGATGTAGAGAAGTGGAATCTTCATACATTGTTGGTGGGAATGTTGAATAGTAGAGACCCTATAAAGGTATCTCAAAATACTAACAATGGATCTACCGTATCTTCCAACAGTTATATGCACTTCTATGTTCATTGCAACATTATTCATAATAGCCAAGTTAGGGAAACAACCTAAGTGCCCAAGGAGAGGTGAGTAGATTAGGAGGATGGGGTATACATACACAATGGAATACTACTCAGCTATAAAAAAGATAAGTTCTTGCTGCAATTTTATTGATTGGTCTATTATAGCAGGTAGTTTTTTGGTGGAATCTTTAGTGTTTTCTGTATGTGGTATGTCATTTGCAAATAGTTATAGTTTTATTTCTTCCTTTACTACTTGGATGCCTTTTCTTTTTCTTACTTAAATGTTCTGGCTAGGACTTTCTACATTATTTTGAATAAAAGGCATGAGAGTAGGCATTCTTGTATTGTTCCTGATCTTAGAAGAGAAGTTTTCAGGTTTTCATTGTGTGTTAGCTGTGGGCATGTTATATATGCCATATGCTGTATGTGGCCTTTAAGTATGATGAGGTATATTCCCTTAATACATACATTTGAGAGTTTTTAATCATAATGGATGTTTAATTTTGTCAATTGCTTCTTCTGATGTTATTGCGTCATTGAGATATTTTATTCATTTTATTAAAGTGGTATATTTCATTGATTTTGCATCTGTGGAATAAATTCCACTGAATCATGATCCTTTAATGTGTTGTTGAATTTGCTTACATCCTGGGGAGTATGATTCTTTTAGGAATCATTCTTAGTTTGCTGTAGCCTTTAGGTCTCATGCATGCAAGTCTCATTGGCTTTCAAAGCGAGATGATTTGGAGGCTTGACTCATGTAGATTCTTAAAAGCTTGGGTACTGAATATGTGATTCAAACCCTTTTCCACTCAGTGAGAAGCTCAGGGTTTTAAGTTCCCTTCCAATTGTGAGTTTCAGTGTGACAGATGAGGTTTGTGGCAAGATTGTGTCTCAGCCTCTCCTTCCCACATTGATGTGGGTTTTTCTTGGTTGCCTGATATGTAGGAGTACCTTAGCTAGTACTTGGTTTTTCCATATAAAATATATACTTGGTGAATGAAATGAGAGGAGTTGAGTTCAAAATCTTCCTGTGTTTGCTGCCCCCAACCAAATTTTAAGTGTCGAATTCATATTCATGATTCCTAAAAGAATCATACTCCCCAGGATGTAAGCAAATTCAACAACACATTAAAGGATCATGATTCAGTGGAATTTATTCCACAGATGCAAAAATCAATGAAATATACCACTTTAATAAAATGAATAAAAATATCTCAACGATGCAATAACATCAGCAGAAGCAATTGACAAAATTAAACATCCATTATGATTAAAAACTCAAATGTCATGATGTCATACATTTGATGTCATACATATCTAGAACTTATTCACCTTGAATAACTAACTTTACACTTATTTAATAGCAACCCTCACTAACGAACTAATTATTATTGGGGAAACATACCTGCATGCTGTAGAAGATATCGGAGAAACACACTTTTTGTGTTCTTTCTTGGGAAGGCAGGATTCCTAAGTGTTATATCTATTTCCTAGATATAAAAGGGCATTTGAATGTGTTATGCACATAAAATTTGTCCAGTACAAATTTTAATGTCTGTAGAAACTAGGACCCAAGAGTTTCATAGACAAATAATGATGTAAAAGAACATGACCCAATAATTTCAGTCTTTGTTGAACATTACAGAAAACATACTGTAATCTCTAGAATGATTCCTAAAATTCATTCTTTACTCTTCTTTCCACTATTCTGCAAACTGCAACTGCCTACAAATTTTCTCCAAGTCCAAGAGAGCTCTCTCATTCCTCTAAGGATACCCTTGCTCCCTTGCTGCTTTCCTTCCCTTTCTTCCCAGTTCTCTATAGCAGAAGATCTTATCTGTAATAGTAAGGCAAACCTGTTTTGGTTCTTGGAGATGGCAGAGGAAAGAGATTATGACAGCCAGAACTAGAATTCTCTTTGGCCCCTAAGAGAATAGGTAAGAGGGAGAGCGGGGAAAGTCACTGGCACACTAGAAGTTGGTATTCAGAGATTGGAAGGACATTTTTAGTAGTGATATTTAAGAATCTCTTGGATTAATTAACTGGTCCTAACAAAATATGAAGATTGTTGGAAGATCTGTGGTTGAGATGGTGATTGTGATTCTCTGCTATATGAAAGCAACTTGGTTAAAGATAACATACGAAACAACAGATGCCCAAGTATTATAAAGGAAAAATGAAGACTAGTGTTGATATTTATGAATTTAAAAGGAAAATTAATTTAATTTCAAGTTCACAGTAGAGTTAATTGTGGGTAAACTCTACTCAGAGTTACTATTATTATCATTATAAGAACTTGAATCTTAGACCTTCCTGGTTAGCTCTGTGCTGTTTCTTTAGGTAGCCTCCTGTATCTTCCGTGATAGTCTGTGCCAGGGTGCAGTGACACTTATTTCGGATATTCATTCTTTTATGAAACTCTGACCCAGGCATAAAGCCACTAAACTGTCTGCTCATGTTTGCCGCTCTTCCAAATGAAAACCTTACACAGTATTTCAGACCAATATTTCATGAGACAGACAGTTGGATCTAAACACATCCACCAACACAATTTCTGCTTAGAAGATATCAGTCTCCCTTCGAATATTGAATACAACTTTAAGTTACTGAAGATTTCTACCTAGGATAGCAATGATCTGTACTTCTGCCAAAAATATAACTATAACAGAAATTCAATAACTGAACCTAACACTAATCATTTGTTGCAAATTATTCTAGAACATGTACACTAGACTGCTAACTCACTTTTATGAAGAGTCTGGGTGTTCTTTTATCTTTTAAATTCTACCCAACTGGGAAAGCAATTACTCTTGATTCAGTTTGAAGCTTAGAACACAGTTTCAGTTTTATGTGGAAGCTATCGTCTTTGTTTAGTTCATAACTAAATTATAGACTGAATTGTACTCTAGAGTCTATACACCATGACATCTGGAATTATTATTTGATGTGTTTATCTCACTTGCCTGATTTGGTGATGCAGGATGGATGCCCTGGGCAGATACCCACAGGGAATCCACTGGGGGAGGAGAAAGTAGTCCTAGAAGTCATAACTGCAGAAACCCAGTGGGCCGATGTGTGGTGCTTTGGAAATATGAGGTAGAGTCAGTTTTAAAAGATCTTCAAGTTGTCTTTATTTTCAAGTGAATTATTCAGATCTCTTAGCAGTTCTCAGTGAAATGTGTTTTGTGAAATATATTAAATATTCAGTGTAGCTGTTTTCAGGTTTATTATGCAATATTCTGATTCATGAAAATATTCTATTAAATACAATCGCTCATGTAATTACTTTGCTTAATCCACAGCATACTTTAATCAACATTGCACAGAATTCTGATTTAATCAATTAGATTTGATCTAGTGTGATTTAGCTGTAAATACTTTTTATGATGCAGCAGCCCAAAATAATTATAGAGAGCTATGGTAATACATGACTCCACCTAACACTAACAAATTTCCTATGTTAAGAAATAATTTTATTGTCTAAAAAGAATTATTATTTTTTAAAGTTTTTTTTAAGATTTATTTATTTATGCATACAAGCTGGGGTGTAGGTCAGAGGTGTGGGGTGGTGAGAGGATTCACCAGAGACAGAGTGGGGAGCAGAACAGGCAGATCAACTGAAGTACACTGCTGAGGGGAGCAGTGGGCGAGGAAGGAGAGGTCTGCTGTGCCCTGTGGGACTCTCCCTGGCCGGGTATCGAACTCATGCTGCAGTGGCTCTGGCTAGCTTCATAGTGCTGCGCTTAACCCTTGTGCCACCAGGGAGGCCCTAAAAGAATTTTTTAAAAAGAAAGCTATGAAGAGTACATCATTCAGCTTCCATTAATAGTTGATCACAAAATCTCATTGGGAGTGTTAGAAGTTAGGAAATATCTTTTATTTTTGCATTTGTTCATCAACAGTTAGCCTTGTGAAGACAAGATTAAATTTAAGTGAGATTCATCATTTTTTGACTTTGTAAATAGACTTGTTAGCATCAATATCTCATGATGCATGTTGGACATTTTGGGTTGTTTTGTTCTCACCATTTGGAATTAGGTCATTGCAGATGTCATTGACTAAGATGAAGTCATACTGATGTGGGGTAGGCCCCTAATCCAATACAAGCTTGTGTCCTTACAAGAAGAATGCCATGTGAAGACATGGGTACACAGGAGAAGCCCGTGGGAGAGGAGGGTTTGAGTTACATCCTGCAAGCCAAGGAATGCTAAAGATTGCTCTCAAATAGAAAGGAGGATAAGGCAAGGAAGGATTCCTCAATAGGGTTCAGAGGGAGGGCCTCCCTGGTGGCACAGCGGTTAAGCACTACACTGTGGAGCTATGCTGTGGAGCTGTTGGCAGCGGCGACACGAGTTCAAGGCTTGGCTGGCGAGATTCCCACATGGCGTGGCAGACCTCTCCTGCCTCTCCCGCTGCTCCCCTCAGCAGTGTATTTCCATAGATCTGCCTGTGCTGCTCCCCACTCTGTGAACCCTCTTGCTGCCCCCACGCCTCTGGCCTGTACCCCAGCTTGAATGCATAAATAAATCTTTAAAAAAAAATAGGTTTCAGAGGGAACTTGGACATGCTGACACTGGCTTTTGGGCTTCTAGCCTCTAGAACTGTGAGATGACAAAGTCCTGTTATTTTATTTTTATTTCTTTAATTTATATTCTTTACATTATTATGTATCCTCTGTAAGTTTCCCACCACCAATTCACCAGTGACCCATCACCATAGTCCCTTGTGCTCTTTTCACCCCTATTTTGGTCCCTCTTTCTCCCCCTCCCCTGCAGAATGTCTCTTTATTTGTGGTTGCCTGCTAGTTTTTGTTTCTGTTTTTGATTTGTGTGCTATTTTCAAATCACCCAGTTTGTGGTACTTTGTTATGGTAGCCATAGGAAACAAAAAGGCTTATTAAAACTAAGTTGAGAGCTGCAACTCAACATAACCAGAATCTGTAAAATTAGTAATAACTGTGTGCATGTGTGCATGTTTGTGTGTGTGTGTGTGTATGAAAGTATCTTGCTAAACTACTTTAAAAAAATACAGGTGCTATTTTTAGTTTGAAGTTAACTTTTACATTCCTAAGCAAAATATTGACATAAAGTTAACGCTTTTTGTTCCCCCTCTCCTCACACACAGTGACTAGTGGAGTGCTGTGAACATAAATCATCCAACAGTGTATCTTGTGCTTTAGTTTAAAAAGATTAAAAATGAAAATTGCCTAAAAATATTAAAATACTCACTGACAGAATTTGAGGCACAAAATATATACAGTGCTACTGAAATGTGAGAGTAATCATTGAAAATAATTTAATCAGGTTCATCAAGGCAAAATTTCATCTCAAATCTATATATAGATAATAAAGAAACTATATTACAGCTAGTTGGTGTGTTATTTAGATTCTATGTATCTGTTGCCATCATTTGAAAAGAAAATACTCTTAGCACCTACACTCTGTGAAGGGCAGGGAAAAAAATAACAGTAATTTAAGTTTTTGGTATTAACTAGCTAATAGTTTTTTTTAATATAAGGTATAAAACAGAAATTAAATATAAAATGAAAAAAGGAACTTTGGGAATTGTCTGTAAATTTTTTGTTCTTCCTAATATCCAAGATTTCATTATTGTTTGGTTGTTATAGGAGTGATAGTGTTTGAGAGACATCTGTAGACTATTAGTAAAGGATCTGGACACAGATAGCTTGCTAAAAAAGCAGGGACTGTATATGCCCTCCCATACAAGGAAGCTTCCAACCATTCACAGGTCCATGGAGGCCACCAAATCAGCCACTTGTGTGCATCTGGTCAGGTTTTAGAAGCAGCACTTACCCACTTTTGAGGACTTTTCAGCTTCCAGCCTTCCGGGTTGTTCTCAACAGTTTGACTTTTGACGGTCTTACTGGTAGAAATACTAATATAAAATAAACCCATACCCTTAGATCAGTTCTGAACATTTATTGCTAGATGGTATGAACTGAAGTTTAAATTCTTTAGGTGTACTATTCTGATAGCAGAACCAAACCTCAAACTTGCTTGAGATCCATTCTCATCAATATGTGACTGGGACTACAAGAAAAATAAATTAGACTTGCAAAACACACAAAATTAATATTTCCTGAGTGTCTACTGTACTCTAGATTCTATGCTAGGCATTTCACTTATAAACTCATTTAATATTTCTGTTAAGTTTAATTTTGATTTTATTTTGTTGAAACAATATACATTTTATAAACATCAAAAAGAGTAGGTGGTAAGTAGTTGGGCACTCATTTAAAAAAATTATTTTCCTCTAAAAGGAGTATACTCTTTACATGATATTTTTCAAAATTAGAAAACTAAAAAGAATCAGATGTAATGAATGTCATATTAGAAGCAGCAGTGCCCTGCTCCATCCTTCCTTTATCCCAATTTCCTGTTACTAGTCCAAAAATTCTTAATCTTTTAAATGATTTTTTCTAGTACTTATTTGTAAATAACGTGCATATACTGATATTGATTGTTTTCAGTTTTAAATGTTGTCTGTTAACTTTCTATTAAGGAAGAGAAGGATTTAGCTTCCCTGTACTACCACCTCTCACCTACATCTACTTCTTTCTACCCTTCCAATATATTTAGATCTTGATTTTTTGTGAAATCAATACATAGGGCTAACATTTTGTATTTATTTAAAGTTATGTCACAGTGCATACTGTGATTATATTTCTTTTGCATACTGTTTTTGTCAGAGTAATTAACAATTGCATTTTTTTAGCTTGGTTTCCTGTACTTTTATAACTAGTCCATTCCCAATATTCCCATATAAGTAAGAAATCACTTTTGAATGTGTTTGAAGTGTTCTGTTTATTTGTGATGGATAATTTTATCTAGTGTCTTCAGTTTTTCTACTCAGTTGTTCTTCAAGCCTTATGGTTGTTACTGGGAGTTTTCCCCTTCACCATTGTCTTGATATCCTCCCACCCCCAATGTCTTTTTTTCTCCTATTTTCCTGAACCCTACATCCTTCTCTTAATTTACTCTGTCATTTTGGTAGAACATCTACTTCAGGAATTTCCTAAGAAATGTAAGTAAATTAGGACCTCAATTTTATGAAAACTGCCTGCACTCTACCCTTACACCTAGTTTTGCTGGGTGTAGATTTTTAGGATAGAATTACTCCTCAAAATTCACTCCTTTGTCTTAATTTTTTTTTTCTTTCCTGGAACTTTTGGCATATCTTATTCTGGATTTCATAATGCATCTTGGCTGGACAAATCCTGAGAGGTTTTGCATTTGCGTCTATCAAATTCTTAGAGGGTATAACCAATCTAGGATTCACCTGAATTAAATTCTTGGCTAGAGGTTTATCAAGCCATGTACATTGAATTTATGCTATAAACATGTATGAAGACCGACTTTGTTTCCAAATTCTCAGTGGCCATTTCTCCCCTCTCCACTCTTGCCAAAAAGTGAAATAGTCAAATTTCATTGTGGTCTTTTGGAGGCAGGATGGGGGTTTAATTTGCAATTGGCCCTTACACAGAAGGTATCGCCCTTTGGAGTCCTAGAATTCTGATAGATCTCTATCACACTTTTCCACTTTGGAGTTGCCTGGGGCTTTATTCTCTATTCTCAATCCCTAAAATGTATAAAACAAAGTCTACACTTTGGGTGCAGACAAATGTTATCAAGATAAATGTATCAATTACCTTTCTAGGTTTTTGCCTTCACTCAGTGCTTGAACTGAGATTTCCTTAAGTTTTTGTCTGCTTTTCTTTTAATATAACAAAGCTGTAGTTTTCTAGTTGTAGTTACTTCCAGCAATCCAGGTAACCTAGCCTGTCATATTCTGAAAATAGAAGTCTATATCACCTTTGTTTGAAAAATGAAGATAGTAGCAGTATTCACCACATATTATTTGAGGAATCAATGAGATGATTAGGTTGAAGTTCCTAACAAAGTGTCTGACACCTCAATTCATGTTTACTGCTTTTTTTTTGAAAGTGGTATTCTTAGTCTAAATGTGTCTTGCATTATCCTGTTATATTCTTGTTGGTGTATGGTGCACTAATGCCAGCAGATGAAGATGTGCATAATCCAAGGTCTTAATAAGTTGTATATTATTTTAAGAAATGTTGTTCCTTTCATTTCAAATGAGAAACAAGTGATTACACATCATTAGCAGCTTAGATTTTAATTGGGAATATAAGATTTATTGAAATCTTCAACTGATTTGCACAGTTGAGACAAAAAAAATGTAAAAATATTCCTTTATCCCTTATCAAGTAAAACTCTAAAAGGTTATAAAAAGGATGTTTTCTCTTACAACACACTCAGCTATGCTCTAATTTTTTTTTTTACTATTTTTTTATTGACATAGAAAGTTGAATTGCATGAGAAGGTCCTTTTAATGTCCACAGATAATGTGGACATTAGCTCTTGTCTTCTCTTTAAGTAGCTCTTCTCTTTAAATACAATTTACACCCACTGCCAAGTAGTCCTTGCTTGGAATCTCTCTCCTGACGCTTGGACCATGTCAAGGACACTTCTTTAGCAGATGTGTCGTGATAGTCTTCACAGCCAGCATGGTTTCTGTACAGGTGGGTTTGATGAGCACCTCTGGGAGTAAAAATCCAAAATGTCCAGTGTCACGTAGCTCAAAAGCAAATGTGTAGGGTATTCCATTTTTGTAGGCCCAATCCATTGAGCTACCGGAGCTCACATCTTAAAGTTAAAGAAAAAAACTAGTCTCATTATAGAGTATATATCATTTTCAAAACATACATATAGTATTTGCTAAATAAGTTCTAAATCCTTCCAATTAAATACCACTTCTAAAAGAATGATTTATCGTTAGTCCCTTGGCATTAACTCATGGAACTTATAAATCATACCTGCTGTCATCTTTGAGGATCTAGTCTAAGTATTAATGCTTTTCTAGCATTGTGACCTTGAAATTTCTCAGCTTCAATTCAAATAGCATTTATATCTATCCTTTCTTTAATCACACATCACCAAATCCACACCATGGATTCTTCTTATCACTTTGCCTTTTCTAAGATCTAGAATATTGAAATACTGTTCCCACAGAATCCCTCATTTTTGTCTATTTCCTTCCTAATGAATTTGCTCTTTTTTTTTTTTTTAAAGATTGATTTATTTATGTATACAAGAACTGGAGTGTAGGCCAGAGGTGTGGAGTGGTGAGAAGATTCACCAAAGACAGAGCAGGGAGCAGAACAGGCAGATCAACTGAAGTACCCTGCTGTGGGGAGCAGCGGGCAAGGCAGGAGAGGTCTGCCGCACCATGTGGGAAGCTCCCTGGCTGGGGATCAAACTAGTGCTGCAGTGGATGCGGATAGCTTCATAGCCTGAGACTTAACCCTGTTGCGCCTCCCGGGAGGCCCTGAATTTGCTCTTTACTTAAGTTGACAGTTCCCAGATTCCACCCAGACTTATAATTTCATTTGATTATGTATCCATGGTTAATTTCTTCATGGAATTTCTTACCAGTCCCTTAAAATGCCTTGTCCAACACTTTTCCTGCCTTTGTTTTGTTTATTCTCAATTCCTGGCCTGTTTCTCTATCTTCATACCTGGTGAAGAAACTGGAGAAAGTCTTTACTGTAAATTCACCCTAATCACTTAAGTCTTTCTTTGCTGCCAATGCAGTTCTAGATCTTCACTTACTAGATCTTTCCCATTCTCTTCTAGTCTGTTACTTTATTTTACACTGTCCTTATAATCTCAGATTATTAGTCTATCACCCCCCTCTACTAATAACATAATTCTCTGACTTCTAGTTCATAGGAAGAAAAGTTGTTCATCTTCTATGTGTCCTCTTTGATATCACTTGTTATTGTCTTCTCTGGTGGTGAAAAGGTTTTTTTCTCCAGGACCTTGTTTCATTAATTAAACCCCCTTCTCTTGCAGCTACATTAACTGAAATGTTCAAGTACTGCTTTCCTATTGCACTTCCTTCTCATGATCCTGCTATATACCATCCTCTTTTGCTTCAGAATTCAAAAGAAAATCTATATATGCTGCCTCTATGTCCTTTCCACTTTCAATCTGGTTATTGCCTTTACCGTCTATTAAATATTAGTTCTTAAAGGTCACCAGTGACCTCAATCTCCTTTTTTTTTTTTGGTGCTTTCTACCCCTCAGATCCCACTTTCAACCTCTCCAAAACATTTAACTTAGTTGACAATCTATTCTGTTAGTTCTTTCCTTTTGCTCCGGTGACATCACACACTACAGCTTTCTAGTACAGAGTTGAAAATGTGGGCATTAGAGGCAGATCTTGGACTTGTTTGGGTTATATACTGTCCCTCCACCTGCTGTGACTTCTCTGTGCCTCAGTTTCTTCTTTTGAAATAGGAGCGATAACACCTACTGTATAGATTATGAAAATTAAATGAAATAATGTGGTAGGATATATAAGCTGTTATTTTACATTTTTATACCCTAGAGTGCCTAGTAAGTAGTTTTTGGTATAACATATTTTTAATAATTATTTAATGAATGAATAAATATTTCATAGAAGAATTTTTGTATGCTTTTTTCTTAATTTATGTGATTCAGCTTGACATAACACTATTGCTATTTAAAAATTATTCAGCACATGCTCATCTACTTAAATAATACACCTTTCCTGCATTATTGCCGGGTCAACTTAGAGAATTATTATGTGAGGATGACAAGTAAATCACTCTGTTTCTTAGGCTACCCTTGCTTCAATTGAGGACAGAATGTCAGCTGTGGTTTCATTATCCCTCTGGGTTAAAGTACACTGGAACTACAAATAGTAGCCATAGTAGCCAGAGTCAGAGACAGTATGTGCTAACAGTTGCTCCATGGTGATATAACCACCTCATTTCTATGATGATTGATTGTACTTGGTAAATGTAATACTATGTGCCTTAAGGTTAAACTGAAAGGTGAACTGTAAAAAATGTTAAGAAGTTAATGTCTTAAAAGTAAAAGTAAAAGTAAAAGTAAATGTCTATGTATACACAGACCTTCAGATACTTAAGACTTCTTACTAGATTTTCCAACCATATAGAGATGGAAAGACTATCAGAAATGATCTAGTCTAATTGTTCAACAGTTGTGGAAGCTGAATCCTAGAATTAATATCTTGGCCAAATACCTTGGATTCCAAACCTGACTAGAAGCAGACAGAACTAGGGCTAGAACCCATGTCTCCTAATTTTTTTTTTTGGGGGGGGTCCAAGTTCTTTCCATATATCTAGTTACCCTTCATTTCATATAAAATATTTTAATACTCTTTTTAGGGAAAACTCAGCTGAAAGTGTTATGTAAGAAACACAATTTCATAACAAGAATAGTGGAGGAAAGGAATAAAAGGGAAACTCTTTTAAGGCTGAAACATTACTTCATTATCTTCTCAAGGCCCATTTCCACCCTCATGGTAGTTACAATTGCTCAAGGAGCCCATTTTGGTACTTTCTACTGTCATAGGATCTCAAATTCAATTTTATAGTCATTACTATATGCTTAGAATATTCTCTGCTTACAATTTATTTAAATTGGTACAGTGATTTCTGTCAAGCAGTACGAAACTATTTAGATATAAAAGCCCTCCATATTCCTTGCCTAATTTAGTAGTCAAAAATTTCACTTATGGGGAAACATACTTTATCTTTTTAAAAGGGAAGTCATTCTACATAAAGGGAAGTATTTATCTTTTTCAAAGGGATATTGGTTCAAGAGATGATTTCATAACATAACATACACAGGAAACTTACACAATGTGCTAGAGGCAGGTCCGTATCTGTACCTTACCCCATATACTGACCGAAGTGCATTTACAGCTTTATAAGCTGCAGACTCCTGTGAAGGAAAATGGAAAAACAGTATCACTTACATTGTTGCATTGAAACTTTCAGAAACATCAGCATTTGAGACTTACCAGTCATCAATTAAAAGACAGGAACATTGGTTAATAATGCTATTTAATAGTTACATTACTCTTTTATCACATGCTTTTTCATTGCATTTTAGAGTATTTTATTTCATTTGATTGATCCTCACAACAAACCAATGATAAGTGATATTTCCATTTTACAGATGAGAAAAGTGAGGCTCAATCAGGTTAAATGGGGCTACAGTAGGAATGGTTGAGTTGGAATAAGTACTCCTATCTTCTGATGCTGATTTAGCATTCTTTCCTCTACACTTTAATTGAGAGAACCTATTTATATAAATTACAAAATGTTTGACAAGGTAGGGACCATGTCAGTATTATTCATAGCTATATACCCAGAATTTGACAATGTGACTGTATATAATGTTTAATCACTATTTCTTGCATGAATGTTGGATAAACACAGATCTTAAAGCATCAAGATAATCTTACTGATCTCTAAGTACATAGATCAGTGGATATGTGTGAGATATTTAAAATACATTTGGATCATTAAGAAAGCCTTTAACTCAATAAGAATGACTTCTCATTCTATGTATTCTTACTCACAAACAGAGACAATAATTTGAAAGTGATTCATGACTTCTAAGGTTACATATGCCTCTGACAGATCTCAGTAAGGTACTGCTAAGATAGAGCTCTTCCATCTACTGATACCAAAAATTAGGAAAAAATACTCAACACAATCAAAATAGGTGACTAACATGGACTACAGTGATACTGAGTACCCTTGAAAACATTTAAAATAAAAATACTATTTCATCTAGGAGCTATAGAAGTGGATTGTATGACAACTGAGAAGAAAAGTATGTTGAAACCAGTATACAACTCTCCCATTTCAACTTGCCTATGAATAATTTAGTATGTCAACTGAAGCACTCTGGGCAACATAGTGCTGTGTGTTGGACTGAGCTTAAGTTTGCTGTCCTCATTGACCTCAGGGAGACCCAAAGCAGTAGTTGCAGCAAGTGCCAGCCATTGTGTGGATATTTAGAAACCAGGTTCCAGAACCTGGCAGATTATTTATTATTGACATCACTGATGATGACTTTCTCCTTCCAGGAGTCAACAGAAAAGGAACACAAACACCATAATGAGGTATTTTTATAGAGAATGTTCTAAGATTTTAACAGCTATTCCAATAGTCTCAGCAGTACCCCATGGTAAGGGCAGATATTTCTACATTTAGATTACTGCGTTCTGCTGGTGAGGAGAACTTTGTTCGCTATTTCAGATGACTAAACCCAAGGGAAGAATATCTGAAAGAAAAGATAACTGCCCTGTTTACAAAAAACTTTTGAATTCACTGCCCTTCTGTCTCTTGGGTGTGAGTCCATGTTGATAAGGGGTTTAGATACAATCCTTCCATGAAAGTGGAGACACATCCAATTTTCTAAGAACAATTTTCAGTATGGCATTACTAGACATGATTTGAGAGAGGTGAAACCATCCCTTCTTCCTGCACTGCTTTCTTTTTTCCAATTATCCTAAAGGCCCAGGCCTCATTTATTGAACCTCATCTAAGGAAGGAGTATTTTTTTAATTTAAATATTTCCATACTTAAAGCAGTTTAATGACCTAAAAATATTAGCAGAAACACAGACTCCTAGATGTTGATGGAATATTTTTAAACAATTTAGCAGAATTTTGTGGTTTATAATTAAAATTCAAAGACTACCTAGTTTCTCAGAAGTGAATCTTGGTTTTAGTGAGTTAACTTATACTTAACCCACTACAGGACTTATCAAGAGTGGGACTACCAACAGTTTGGACTGAATAATTCTTTGTTATGGGACCAGTCCCGTGCTTTGTGGAATATTCAGGAGCATCTTTGATCTCTGTCCACTGCCAATAGCATCCCCTTCCCCTATGGTGAAAATCAAAAGTATCCTCAGACACTGTTAAATGTCCTTTGGGAGACATATTCATCCTTGATTGTGAAACACTGACTTTTATTTCACATCCTTAAATTAAAAGGAAAATGGGCTTAACTCCTGGTGGGTAGATAAATTCAAAATATGGAGAACATTTTCATGTAATAGTTTTAATATATTTAATACTCCATATCATCTGTTGTGAGACTATAAATAGACACTGTGCTTAATTTAGAAAAAGAAAATTGAGCTGTTTTCCCACTTTCAAGTAACATTTGTCTATACAAATACTGTGATATAATGTGGTTAGGGCATTAGGTCAACAACAGAGGCAAAAAACAAATCCCAAAAGTGTATTTGACCCACAGAGTACCAAAGAATAGCCCTATCAAATATAACTGTAACTTTTATAATATTTCTCAAGAGAATTTGCTCATAATTGCTACTTGAAATGCCAAACTCCTCTTTTTTTTTTGAGATTTATTTATTTATGAATACAATCTGGGGTGTAGCCCAGAGGTGTGGAGTGGTGAGACGATTCACCAGAGATAGAGGGGGGAGCAGAACAGGTGGATCTACTGAAGTACACTGCTGAGGGGAGCAGGGGTGAGGCAGGAGAGGTCTGCTGTGCCATGTGGGAAGCTCGCAGGCTGGGCATCGAACTTGTGCTGCAGTGGCTTTGGACAGCCTCATAGTGCTGCGCCCAACCCTCCAGGGACACCAGGGAGGCCCCAAACTCTTCTTTTGAACAGAATACAAGCCTTCTTCCAGGCCTCCTCCTGACTTCTCCATGTTCCTCATTCCTGCCTGTTCCTGGACATCTAGACCAGGAATTCCTATAACCCAAACAACTGGTGCAGGATTTGGAGTCAACATATATGGAGAAAGGGGGTGCTTCTCTTTTCTAAAACTTTTGAAATTCAAGTACACTGTACAACAGAAGTTTAGATAAATTTTAAATTTATAGCTCAATGAATGATCACAAATTGCACATATCATGTAATAACCATCCAGGTCAAGGAATAGAACATCAACAGTAACTGAGAAGTCCGCTGTGCCTCTGCTCAGTTGCTACTTCCTCCTTCTTCCCCACTTTGAACACTATATATTAGTTTGGTGTATTTTTCAATTTTATAGCTCTTGAGGTATTGTAGGTTCTCAACCATACTCAATGAGGAACCATGCCCTATAGGTTTCTGAGATGAAGAAAGGAACTCTGCTTTTCTACTTTCAGGTAATCTTATGCTTTAAAGGTGGTTCACTGTTAGCAGATAACTTGTCAGCTGTATTTCCAGAGACTTAGTAGCAGTAAGCAAATTGTGCCTCAAAATTAAACTTGCTTTTAATTAATAAGAGTCAGACAATAATTTATGAACAATTATTTACCCAATAAAGTTAATTACCGGTCTTCATTTGTGACTGGAGCTGTAATACTAATATATCCTGACATTTTCAGTGTAACTGGGGATAAGAATGTAAATAGGTTTGAAATGATTGTATTTGAGAAGAAGCATAAGTACAGAGGTTGAGAGCAACAATGCTGGCACTAGATTGGAACTAAGTCCTGGCTGTGATAATTAGTGACCCTTTGTTCTTAATCTAATTTCTTAATTTCTCTGTCCAAGTTTCCTCATCTGTAAATTGGAGAAAATAATAGTTACTACAAGTGGTTATAAAAGTGTTATTACATATAAGACACTTATTTGAACAAACCCAGCATTTGCTTATCATTACTCCTTAGGACAATCTTGTCATTAGAAAAGAAGCATAAAGCCTGACTTGTACAGGGTCAAATACTTACCACACAACTAAAATTGGGGATTGTGGCATATTTGTAAGAATAGGGATACAGCAACATTTGAGCATAGGCGTGAAAGGAGAGGTAAGCCTTAATGTGCTTCCTGTGTTTCCGGAGGAAGTTCGCTACAGCTTTCACTTCTGGCTCAGATTCTGGGAAAGGCCCACAGTACGTATCATCACAAGGGTGCATAGAAGCTCCTTCATCTGCAAGTTAGAAAAGAAAGTGGGGTGGGGAAGTGGCAGGCAAGAGGCAAGAAATACGAAGCATTGTTAAACTGATTTTTCTTGTATTTTTAGAAACATAAGGTTTTATTAGGCAATTCATCTAACTTCTCATTTATGGAAATCAATGCTGAAAAATCCAAGTGGTTCAAGCATCCATGCACAGTAGGAGGGTTGCCTGAATAGGAAGTAGTTACTGATTGTTTAATAGGTCCTGCACAAACCACTTTAAAGGGACTAATAATTCTGTATGAGCCCTCAGAGTAGGTAAGTAATACCTGCATTTTCCCTTCCTTCATAAGCGGTGTTAAATATTTACTTATCTAACAATCAATTAAGATTTAGATTGTTCTGAGTTTCTGGGATACACTGGAAAACAACATAGAAAAAAATCACTCTTCTAATAGAACTTTTGTTCCCACTGAATTCTTTGTTAGACTCTACTGCTCTGTGAAGGGCAGAGGCTGTGTCTTCCTTGCTGATCACCTGGAAGCTAGGATAGTAGTATGGCAAATGTTCAATAAGTATTTGTTGAATAAATGAATATCAGATCAAAAGAAAAGGCTAGACATCTGTAAATAGATGTTATATTGATATCACAAAAACATGGAGGTGGGACTGAAGTAATTCCACAGAACATGCCAAACTAATTTCTATTATATTTTCAGATCAGTAATATCCAAACTGGCTTTCTAAAACCCAAGAGACCCCTTTAGTTATTTTGGGGGTCAGTTAAACAATTTTTAGAAATTTAGTTTTGTCCTGAAAACAAACTTTTGTAATTTTTGAGTTATAAAGTTATATAAGTCTATAAAGGGGAAGAAGGAAAATAGATTTATTATAACAATATATTAAGCTTCCAAAAAGTTTTATAACTAATTACATTTTCAGTAGTTATTTGCCATTCTGGTATGCTATTATTTCTCCCCTTCCCTTAGAAAATAACTCTTGCCATGAACAGATAGAAAATGTTTGGTGATTTTGTGATATAATCTAATTCTACTGAATATGAAAAGACAACCAAGTTAAATAAGGCTAACTTTTGAAGACAGTATGGTCATTCAAAATGCTGGAGAGTCAAGATGGGAAACGTACAGCAATTGTGATGCCTCATAAACAGGTAAGATATAGATGGAACTCAGAATTTAATATAAAAACCACTGCTGACATTTCAAAAATAATAGGAAAAATAGAGATATCCAAGGGATTCAGATGTATATCACTGGAAAAGAGAGATCACAAACTGAACAACTAATGCCAGACGTAGTAGAACCAAATAGAAAAAACAAAAATAAACAATAATCCTAGTAAATATTCTCAAGGGTATGTAGGAGGAAACATTAAATAGGGCCAAGAAGTTATAAAATAGAACCAATCAGATGTGATAAAAACAAAAAGCTTAATTAATGGGTTGAATGAATACAATTGATGAGATGGAGTAGGTTTTGAAATGTTCCCAGAAGGCATCAACAAGAGAGAAAGAACTGGGAAAATGAGAGAAAAATTAAAGGGAATGAAAAATAGGAAGAGTGTCACCATCTGATTTATAGAGGCACTAAAAGGAGAGGAAAAAATACAGAAAAGTTAAATATTTGAAGAACTGCTAATTGAAATTTCCCTACAATCAAGGAAAGATTGAATTAACATATATCACACAAAAGAAATAAAGGGGAAATAATACTTTGGCACATTAAAGTGACATTTAAGAAAAGGAGAGAGAAAAGCAGGTCATCTATTAAGAACAAGTATTAGATTCACACCTGAATTTTCAATAGCATTACAGTAATATTTCTAAAGTATTTTTTTCAAAAGGGAATTTAAAACTAGACTTTTTATGTAGTTGAACTCTCATTGAAATGTGAGAGTGAAATAAAACTTTTCTCTGGCATAAGAAGGCCTCAAAAAATTATCCATACGCAGACATGATTTGAAAACTCCCCTGGAAGAAGTATTCCAACAAAATAACTCCAGAGAACTTGCTTGATAGGGAAATTATAGGAAAGTAGACTGTTACAAAGATCTGTTATCTAAGTAAGCAATGTTCAAAGGAAAAAAAGTGTAGTGATCTAATATCAAATTCTAGAAGATAAAAAGTAATAGAAAGATTGAGGGCAGGGGATCAGAGGTGTCTTTTGCAAAGGAAATATATTTTTAATATATTAATATGTATAACATATAATATAAAATACAACATGTAATGTCATTTAGAAACTTAAAGAGAAAAAGAAACCTAAAAAGTTAGGAATTATCAACAGAAGAAAATAGAACAAAAACTTCATAACTAGCACACTCATCCGATCAAAAGTAGAAAGGAGGGAGGGAAATATTTGAAAGTAGAGAACAGAAAATAAAGAGACAGAAAATATACTTCAAGAGATATATTAAGAAATAATTCTTAATGTAACAGTAATAATGAAGAAGGCTATGAGATTAAGCAAATGGTTGATATTTCCATACAGAAAAAATAAAGATGCAGCAATCAAAATTATGTGTATAGAAAGAAAAAGTGGTACAAGGAGACCTATTAATTCTCTGCTTTTAGTTTTGTTGCAGATTTGCTGTTTTACTGGTTTCCCAAGGCTGCTGTAATATCACACACTGAATGGCCTAACACAAGAGAAATTTGCTTTGTTACAATTGAGGCTAGAAGGTCAGCAGAGCCATGCTCCCTCTGATTGCTCTGGGGAAGAATGCTTCCTTTACTTTTCCTAGCTTCTGGTGGCTCCTATAATCCTTGGCATTCACGGATTTGTTGAATTACTCCAATCTCTGCCTCCATCTTCAGAGGGCCATCTTCCCTGTGTTTTTTTGTGGGCTCTCAGACAGTAAAACATACACTATAGGTATAGTAACGGAAACAGTATGACATTGGGTCAAGAATAGACTAGAAGACTCAAGGAATCGAATATACTGGGATTTAGTAGATGGAGTCTCACAAGTCACTACGGAAATAATTCATTTTTTGGGTGATGTGAAGAAAACTAGATCATTATCTAGTGAAAAGAGTTTGATCTTTAGTGAGCAAATGTACAAAAGTAAATGTTAGTTTAAAGATTTACATAACAAAACAATAACCATGCTAAGGAAGCAAGAACCATAAGAGTTTGGTGGTTGTTAGGTGCTTTTCCAATGCTTCTCTTTCCTATTCTTCTGGATAGTCTTAAAGAATATAGGGATGGTTCTTTGGTGTTCTTGTTTTGTTGATGAAGATTATGGGTAGTGGTGAGAGGCAGAGTTGGGGAGGACTTTGAAAGTATATTTCACCATATGTTATGAAGGTATTACGAATTAAGGTAGATCTTGAAGTTTAAAAGCGAATAGTGTGGGTATTCCCTGAAGTCAAGGTGGTACAAGGGGTTAAGTCTCAGCACTATGAAGCCCTTGGCAGCCACTGCAGCACAAGTTTGATCCTCAGCCAGGGAGCTTCCCACATGGCGAGGCAGACCTCTCCTGTCTTGCCTGCTGCTTCCCTCAGCAGGGTATTTCAGTCATTCTGCCTGTTCTGCTCCCCACTCTGTCTCTGGTGAATCCTCTCACCATCCCCATTCCTCAGGCTTACATCCCAGTTCTTGTATACATAAATAAACAAGTCTTAAAAAAAAAAAGCTAATAGTGGGGGAAAAAAAAGGGTAGAAAAAATTTCTGGGAAAGGACATGTATTTTGAAATACCTTTTGCAAATTCTTTAAAAACTGAATTCAAGAAAGTATATTTTAAACATTAGTAAGAATTTTACTAATTCTTCTATTACTTGTAAGAATAAGAATGTAAACATACCTTAACCTGCAGGTTCTACCATCAACACTATGAGTAGACTGTGCTACCACCACCTTTACATTCACTGGGGCTCACTATCAGACTCTTGTTTAATCTTCACATCAAATTTCTATGACCTATGCTGCTATCATTACCAAAAAGAGCAACAAAATATAGAGAAACCCAATAGCTTACCTAATATGGTGTCTGAATCACATGGGCAAGTTACTGCATGTTACTGTGAACAGTAAACAAGTATACATGTAAACAAGAAGTATAATATGTTATCCTTTTTGCCTTTTTCCTCTTATTAATCTGTGTGATGCTTGTTTGTTCAGTCTCTGAAGAACCCAGAGGAGAAAAGGATGATTTCCTTGCACCTTGACAGCTGCATGCAACAGAGTCTGAGTAGTGTGGCGGATGGACAAGGACCATAAAGGCTGACCATCTAGGCAGGGAAAAGGGTCTACAGCTTTTCATAGATTTGACTTCCTGCTTGAAATATTCTCCTCCCTTGACTTTCGGTATTGGTTCCATTATAGTTTTCTCCATACACTTTTTTAAAAAAAAAACTCATTCCTCTTTATGGATTTCTCTTCCTCTATCAATTCCATAAAGGAGAACCCAATTGTTTAGTCCTTAGTACATTTTTTTTTCTGTCTTCAGTGAATGCAGTTTTTCAATTACTACTTACATGTTATTTATGCAACAAATATTACTATGCACACCATGCCCATACACTGGGATATAGCAATGAAAAAAAAAAAAAAGATTTCTGCCTTGCAGAGCTTATAGTCTGGTGATGATGGTGGGGGCAGACAAGAAAGAGTAAACTCAGTGAATAAGTAAACTATACTGTGTATTAGAAAAATTCCCAGGAAAAGAGAAGAAAATAGGGGTGCATAGGAAATATCAGGATTACTGGGGAGATAGGTTTCAATCTTAAAGATGATTGATATCTTAAATCTAAACTCTTAGAAGCTGACTTTTTAGCAGACTTGAAGAACACAGGCGGTCCTAGCCATGGCAGAGATGAGGGTGTGGGAGTGAAGGAAGGAGGAAGGAGATTGAAGGGACTTAGATGACTGAGAAGGAATGACTATGCACCCAATGATTTTTGAAGAAAATTTAATATCCTGGGGTCCAACTAAAACTAAATATGTTAAAAAATAAAGTATGATCTCTTTTGTCAAATATTTCTCAGAAATCAAATGAGATGAGATTGAGTCTCATTGGATTTAGCAATGTGTGAAACAGTTTGATGGATTTGTTTGGGTATAACAGTATGGGAAATAATTTTGAGAGGGACTAGAAGGAGAGGAATTTAGATAGTGGGTGGAAGAGGTAGAGATGAGAGGGATTTTTTCAGATGGGAAGTATAACAGCATGCCTTTTGTTGATGGGAAAAATGTGGTACAAAGCAAACAACTTACAATCAACCAAACAAATAATAAAAAGAAACCAAAAGTTAATGTGTGAGAGACATGGGATAATTCCTAGAGCAATATTCTTGAGTAGGGAAGTGGGAATGGGACCTAGTGCAAAGTTAATGACTCCTAATCTCTATCTCTAGCTTCAAACACATGGATGTAGTAGTCTTCTGAACATCTCCATCTGCTTGTCTCAGAAGCTCTGAAAGCTCAATATGTCCCTAGATGAAACTGTCTTTCTCTTTCCTACCCACCATTGATCTTTTGCTATGTTTCTGGGGTTTTTTTGTTTGTTATTGTTTACTCATGCATACATTTCTATGCTTATTAACCTATGGTCCCTTTATCCACTTAGTGGCCTAAGTCAGAAACTTAGGTGGAACAATCTCTCATCTCTTCATCCAATTGGAGAACAAATTCTTGTATATCTTTCTATGCTTGCTTCCACTAACTAAGTTCAGGCCTTTATCATTATTACCCTTTATTATCATAAGTGCTTCCTGCCATAATAGTTCCCTAGCACAGAATAACTTTGCACTAGGTCCCATTCCAACATCCCTACTCAGGAATATTTTAAGCATTCTCAAAAATGTCACTGTAATCTTCTAAAAATATTAATCTGATCTTACTGCTGCTTAAAATTCTTCCGTAGTTGCCTTCTAGATAAAGTTCTGAAATCTTTAGTATGGCTTAGAGTTTGTAGAGTCAGTATGATCAAAATATTTGAATTTGGTAGTTGTAGGTGTTATAGCTTGTCTTGTGTGTATGTTTCTTTAGTTTTATTTTTTTTAAAGATTTATTTATTTATGCATATAAGAACTGGGTTGTAGTCCAGAGGTGTGGGGTGGTAAGAGGATTCACCAGAGACAGAGTGGGAAGCAGAGCAAGCAGATTGACTGAAATACACTGCTGATGGGAGCAGTGGGCGAGGCAGGAGAGGCCTGTTGTGCCATGTGGGGATCTCCCTGGCTGGGGATCGAACTTGTGCTGCAGTGGCTGCAGATAGCTTCATAGTGCTGAGACAACCTGTTGTGCCACCAGGGAGGCCCTGTTTATTTAGTCTTAAAAAACAATTTGTGATTTTGTTCTGTTGCTGTACAGACAGAACAGTGACTGGTTTTTTTTCTATGTATTTACCATTAATTGCATAATTTCTGTGGCTGTGTAATAGTTTTACAGTTATGCAGTTTCTCCCCTCCTTGGCATTCAGAGGCTCAAGCTCCCTCCCTATCAGGTGCTTATGGGATAAAGCCCTTCATGATCTGTTTTTGGTCTACTTGCTTGAAATTTCATCTCCTATAAATCTGCCTTAAGCCTTTGCTCCTACTGAATTGGTTGTTTTCCCAAGATTCCATACTCTTTGTCTTTGTATATGCTATTCCATTTGGTCTGAAACATCTCTCTTCCTCACAGTATGGTTTTACTTGTCCTTCAATGCTCAATTTAGTTACAATTTTTTTCCTTCGGTATCTTTTCCAAAGCCCTCAGTCTGGGTTAGGTACCTCTTTATCTATACTTGTCATAAAAGTTAGTATGCTGTGTTAAAATTGCATATATGTTCATTCCCAACTTGATCGGGCTAACACAGTCTTTGCCTGTTATTAGGTAGGTAGTAAAATGCAAAAGTACTTCTTTCATCATTATCATGTGTGAGCTACACCGTGTATCTCCCTTGATTTAATGCTCTTTGTCAGAGAAGCACATTAGACGCTGGCATTTTCTATAGTATTTTACAGTTTATTTTATGGATTGGCATTTTGCCAATGTTATTTACCACAGATTAAGTATTGATTCAGCAGCAGAATGGGATAGCACATTCAAAATTGTTTTGCCAGTGTTTTTCTCTGAATTTTTGCTTTATTCATCTTATTTGCCAACCCTGTCTTTAAAAAATAAATCAGAATCTTGAACAGTGAGGCCTTTGTGATGGCAATAAATTAATTGGGCAAAGAAAGCCATTAATACAACATAATTTTACTTATAACCTTTTGGGGCGACTATCCAGTCTTTAGTAAAATGAAAAAGAAAAAGCTCACAAATATTATTGAAGAGTATTCCTTTTAGGGTTGTAATAGCTGTGTTGGATATATAATTTGAAGTGTTCTGTCCAGATCTGGCCTCAGTTACACAGATTATGATCAGAAATATCTGCTGTACTGTAGAGAACCAGGATAGCAGAAGGCTAAAAGAATCAGGACACCACATTTCAAAGAAACAAGTGAAAAACAACAAAGGATTCAATAAACAGGAAAAATGATAAAATAGATTTGTAGGGGAAAGAAGGAAGACACATCAAACCTGTCACTCTTTAGCTTTCAGGAGCAAGAGAATCTAGAGGTTGTTAGTTTTTCCTTTGTTTATGGAAGCCAGTGTATTATTTCTGGTGCTGAGACAAAATTCTCTTTTTCATCTTCCCATGCAGAACGACTGCAGAATGTATAGCAGGTCTCTGCAGTACAGAGCAGAGAGTTTTTAGTCTCATCAAATAAAACAGCATACATCTCTGTGCAGCACACTTCAGTGATTTAACTGAACGTCTTTAGTTTTTGAATATTGAGATGTGAAGCTCTACAAGGACCTCATAAATCTAGAAAAGAGACAAGACATGCACATGTGAAGAAATTAGAGAAAAAGACCATACAGACTACAATGCAA
This sequence comes from Scalopus aquaticus, assembly GCA_004024925.1. Lineage (NCBI taxonomy): Eukaryota > Metazoa > Chordata > Mammalia > Eulipotyphla > Talpidae > Scalopus > Scalopus aquaticus. The sequence goes on from PVIJ01005311.1 coordinate 88,114, forward strand.
TCATAAAGCGTGCAGTGCAGACCAAGCTTAGAAGAGCACAATGCAGCGGGAGAGAGCAGGGAGGCAAAGGGACTTAGTGGCACTCAGGGTGGATGGAACTTGAAAAGCAGGATTTTACTTAAAAAAGAAAAAAAAAGGACAAAAAGAGGATCTGTTGCTTCCCTGACCCTGGTCCTTCTGATTGGTAAAATGAGGGGGAATGTTGTTGTTAGAGAAGAAATAGAGAAGAGGTAGTTGTGAAAATCAGCCAGGACTTCAGCCCACCAATCAGCTTAGTGAAGGCAGTCACTGCTCTTCTTGGGTTTGTCCTGGGTGGATTTGGGACCTGAATCATTGGTTCTCAGTGGTCTTGGGATGATGTGTTGCTATCACTGGTAGGGGTTGTCTCACAGTAGCTAGTTATACATTATAAAATTATTTATTTAAAAAAATTGGCTTGGCTATCCTGATAACTCAATTTATCCTAAAAAAAAAAAAAGCACAAAACACAACAAAAAACCACCACCACTGCCGCCAACAACAACAAAAACCAAACTCTTGCAAAAGGGGAGAGGAAAGGTAAGTTAGAATGGGTGTGCTTGGAGTTGACCAGAGAAAGGTGTTTTCATCATCAACGGTGTGTGCAGTAGTAGAGAAAAGGCTGAGGATGAGAACTGTTGGTAGAATGTGATAAGAGCCTTTACTGCATTGACAATTTATGGTTCCAGTCCAGATGAAAAAACAATCCCAGTGTAATTATATACTTACTTTTCCTTATCCTAAGGATTGGAGGGTGAAATTTAGCAATAAGAGTTGCATTACTTAATTGATTTTTGTTTCTGTTCATAGAGACAGTCTCCAAGAACAGATTGCATTGTGGAACCTAATTTGTAAGCAAACTGTTTAATTCTCATAACATACTTTTCCTTAAATAAAAACTTCCCTCACTGCCCAAGGTCCTCTAACACTCTTTCAATCTGCTTTTCCTCTTATATTACGAACCTTGTGTATGGCATCCGATTGCCCAAACCAGAAATTATTTACTCATCCAACAACCTAAAAAGAGCTGTTGTTGCCACTGTTCTAATTTCTCTCCAATACACCCAACCCAGCTACTATTGTCAAGTCTCTCCTGAATTATTGTAGGTATTTCCTGGTGTAGGTGGTTCTTCAGTCTGTTTCATCAGAAGTCCTGGGTTCATTTTACTGAGACACAAATCCTACTATAAAATTCCTTTTCTTTAGGCTTTACAATGGCACACCATGGTACCAGGGTCTCCCTTCCAAGCTGTTTGACTTCCAGAATCAGGGACCTTCAGGGTGGCATGGCCATAGACATAGACACCAGGAGAAAGGGACTGAATTCGGCACCATTTGTCTAGACTCCTTGTAGTTGGCTGAATAATAGCCCCCAAAGATTGCCATGGAGCCTGTGAATGTTACCTTATAAGTAAAAGGATCTTTGCAGTTATGATAAATTAAGGATCTTGGGATAGGGAGATTATTCTGGATTATCTTATTGGGCCCAGAGTGTAATCACACGTGCCTGAAAAGAGAAAATTTCTACTGCAGCCAGAAGAGAAGGCTATGGACAGAAGCAGAGAGAGGTTGAGTCAGAAAGAGAGATGCTGTGCCACTGGCTTTGAAGGTGGAGGAAGAGGTTCTAAGATAAGGAATAGGGGGAGCTACTAGAAGCTAGAGAAGGTTATGGACTCCTCCTTGGGCTTCCTCAGGGCGTGTTATCTTGCTATATTTTCAGCCTGGCAAGATCTTTTTTGGACTTTTTGCTGCTAGAACTGTAAAAGTAAATTTATGTTGTTTTAAGCCACCAAGTTTTTGGTAACTTGTTGCAGTGGAACTAGGATACTAATATATTCTCCTTAAGTACCCTTTACTTATCCCTACATTGCATCTCTCACAGTTTAATGGAATTATTTTTTTAATAAACTCAATTTTTTTGAGGGTAGGAATGGTATCTTTTTTTTTTCCTATTGGTATTTCCTATGCCTACCATATAGCCCTTAAAAATATCTCTTAAATAATGAATTTAATATGATTTAGACTAGGGGATGCCTCTAAAAAATTCACATTTTTTTTCTATTAACATTCTTTGACATTTGGGTCAAAGCTCTTTCACACATATTTGGGGGAATTAAGATCCTGGAGTCCTCTTTTACTCCATTGTGTCCCATCCACCCTACTTATCTGTGGTCAATCGCTGTTCTGTCTATTACCTTTTCAATGTCTTCTTTCTCTCCCCTCTACTTCTATCCTAGTTTCGGCATTTGCCATTTGCCATTGATCTCTCTCTTGGATAACACCATTGCCTTTCAACTGGTCTCAGGCTTTACTCCATCCTCAGGCTTTACTGCATCCTCATGCTGCTCTCAGAATATTTTTCTAAACCATAAATAGATCATGTTATGCCACCAAGTCTCCTAAAACTCTCATTGATTCCACAACATGGTGTCCAAATCCTCACAGACAGAACATTTGAAGGCTCATATTCTCATGTATACCCCATAGGCAGCCCCACAGCAGGGTCCCCTCTCAGCCCCTGTGCCGCATTCTGTTTCATTGTCTCCCATACTTCTTTTTTTTTTTTAAAGATTTATTTATTTTATGCATACAAGCTGGAGTACAGGCCAGAGGCGTGGGGCAGCGAGAGGGTTCACCAGAGACAGAGTGGGGAGAAGAACAGGCAGATCAGAAATACACTGCTGAGGGGAGCAGCGGATGAGGCAGGAGAGGTCTGCTGCACCATGTGGGAATCCCCCCGGCCAGGCGTGGAACTCGTGTTGCCACTGCCGACATGCCTCCCATACTTCTTTGCCTTTGTTATTGTTCTTTTCCGCCTGTATTGTCCAGTTCCTCTCTTGAAACCTACCAAAGTCCTTCACTCCTGGAAGGCTCAGCTCATAAGCTACTTGTCCAAAGCCACTTGTCATCCCAGTAAGAATTTCCCATTCTTCTGTTCTCTGTCCGCATGACTCTTGTGCTTCTATCTATCAGCTTTCGTTTGACCTCAAATCTCAGCTGGTTGTTTACTTGCCAGTCTTCTTCATTGGCCTGCTGGTACTAAAGCACAAGAATTGAATAGTATTCCTATTTCCCTGGCATTCTGGGCATAGCAGGGGCTCGATAAATGTTTATTGAGTGAATCAATCTGCCCTATAGCAAGCTCCCTCTTAATCTATCATGTAATAATTCCATTTGTGTTTTATATTTTAAAGCCAGGTATTATAATTTAAAGTTATAATAAAATGTAAGAGGTTGCATGAGAATGTGAAAAATAAAGCTCTTTCCTAGCTTTCTGTGTACCCTTAAAGCTTGTAAATAAAAGCTATATGAAAATAAGAATATATAGGAGAAAATAAGTAAAAAGGGAATCAATAGTTTTGAATCATATTTTTACTTTGTCTTTGATTGTTGCCAACATACCTTCCCAACAAACAGGTGGATGAGATGAATGAATGAGTGCTATTTGTTGTTTTGGAACCTCCTGGAAGGCCATTCTGGAATCTCTCCCTCAGAATTATATATTATATATATGTATGTATATATATATATATATATATATATATATATATATATATACTCATTTTATATAGAAACTCATATTAAATAGATGCCAATATAAGAAAAAAATATTGTATTCTAGTGAAGTATGTCCCATTAATTAAAATTTTTTGCTGATACATTTTTCCCCATAATAAAACACTACATTTTTATAAAATGTTTTGAATCAGTATATAACATAAAATTTTCTTTCATTATATTTCAGTCAACACCTCTAGGATGATATCAAGAAGATGATGGGGGAGGCTAGAACATTTGGTGTTTATTAGATTAGATGATATGTAATAAGTAGGAACTTTGTTTCCCACCCCCACCTAATTTGATAGGCGTGGTGACTGGGGATACGAGCTGTGGTGGAGGAGCAAAACATGATTTCTTTATAGGCCTACAAACTGCATCTTTTTGGCCCTACTCCCCCATGCTTTGCTAATAATAACTAATTAAGCAAAATGACAAAAACATATACAAAAGAAGTGCTTTGAATGATGGTGTGTTCTGGAGCTTGATTTTAGTTAAAATTTTGCTTTTTTCAGAAAAGAATTTTGACATTTTTACTGTTTTTAATTTTTTTGAGCAGACAGTAGAATGTACATGGTTATGTCATGCAAATTTCTTCCTCCTTCAGCTGTCTATGCATTTTTCTTCCCCAAAGCAATCACTTTTATTATTTTTTTGTATTAACCAGGAGTAGTCTTATGCATTTATATGTAAAAGCCAATTTTATTATATCCATCTTTGAAGAACTTTTTTACACAAAGAGCAGTATTTTCATTTCTATTGATTTTACCTTGCTTTTTCCCACTGTGTGTGTGTGTGTGTGTGTGTACTCCTGGAGACTTTTTCTTATTATACATAACATAGCTGCCAAATTCTGGCTGTATAGCATTTCACTCTATAATAGGAGCTTGATTTATGTAACTAGTCCTTTGTTGATGGACATTTGTGCTGCTTCTAAGAATGCTGTGATGAATATCCTTATACATGTGCTATTTCCCACATATGTGAGGATAAATTTCTAAATGTAGAATTACATAATTACCTAATCAAAATTCTGTATTTTTACATTTTGATAGACATTGCCAAATATTCTTCCATAGTAGCTATACTCACTCATACTCTGAAACAGGAATGGATGATATTGACTGTTTCCTTTAAATCTTCACCTTTTACTCTTTTTAACACATAGAACTGTGTACTATAATACAATTATAAAACTAACAGTAGACTCAAGTTAGTGAAGAATTGTGTTAAAATATAGTTTACACATAGAATGGTAGAGAAAAATACAGTTGAAGAAAATTAGTTCTTCAATCTGAAGAAAACATTCCAAGTATCTTACAAGCAGAGAAACAATACATATTAATCAATTGGTTGAATGACTCTTGTGGCTCTATTGTTTTGCTAAATTCTCAGCAGGGTGGCATAATTTAAAGTCTCATGGAAGATCATTTATTTAAGTGGTATTTATCTTATTTATTAAGTGGATTCATTTCAGCATATGCATCTTTAAAAAAATTATGGCACTTGCTTGGTCTCTAGCTAATCACTTGTAAGTTGTATGGGAAAAATACAGAGTATACACTATGAAAGGAAAATTTGTTGTTAAATTGGGTTTTGAAAATTAAGTGGAAAAATGTAAGAAGAAAAAAGCAATACTAATTTTCCAATTGCAGGATTTGGGTATATTTTTCCTGTCTTGCTCCCTGTATTAGTATGTATCAATATTAGTATTATATATATTCATATAAGCATATACACACATATCTGTCATATGTACACACAAATTCATTATTGTATTTATAAAATTGCAATTACAGTGAAAAATGTATAGCTAGAATTAGATTCCATCTTATATCATAAGATGTTTGCTATTTTGAATTGAACTTCTTTATCCATTTGTATAGCTTCCTAAAATTTCACCAAAATATTAACTTACTGAGCCATTGCCCTGTTGTTCAACCTTTGGTGTTTTTCAGTCTTTAGTCATCGCATTTTACAGTGTAGTCAGCATCTTTGTTTCTTTATAACGTATTTTCCAAATGGAATACTTAGATCAAAGGGTATGGACAGGCTGATAGTCCTTCTTTGACTTTTATTTTATCATTCTTCATATGTACCTGGGCAATTTGAACTTCCCCCAAAGCTTCAACCACTCCTCATGTGCTGAGAATCTACAAGTCTATATATTCAGATAGACCTTTTCCATACTCCAAGCCTATATCAAGTTACCTATTGCACGTTACCCTGAATTCCAACAAGAACTTCAAATCTGCTTAAAATTGAACTCACATTTAGTAAGAGGTTAGGATTTGCTCACTTCTTATTAAATGCCTAATCTTGGTAAGGATTTCTCTGCCAGACACACTAGCTAGAAACAATCATCTTATCTGGTTCCTTCTTTTCCCTCTAAATTTCATTTTCTTCATCCCACTGGGGTCTAAGTGAATGCTGCTACTTCCACACTTCCCGCCTTTGCCTTTCCTCTTCATTCCTGTCATTCTTTCTCCATTACGAACCTGCTCCCATTGACTAACCAGTCCTCTGACGCTCCTACTCAAGTGATGTTCAGAAGTCACTCTTTTTCTTTCCAGCTTTAAAACATTTACAGGCTCCCAATTATCCAGTGTTTGTCAAACTTTCCCAACCAATATCCCCAACAGGTAAAGTCAACATAGGCTGTAAATCCATAACATCTTCAAAATCTTTGTTTTGCCTTAAAAATTAATGTGAATTATCTAGTCCACTCAATTATGTATTTGCATTTGTTTTAACAAATAGTTCTTCTCCTGAAATCTTCCAATGAAATTGATATGCTCTGAAAGGTGCTATCACTTTCTGTGACATAATTTCATATACAAATAGCCTCAGTTCATTTTGAAAGGAATAGCTTCTGGAATAAAATCCGTGGAACTCAGGACAGCACAGAATTGCAGCATGAACTGTACCTTGGGATGGGCTGTCTATCTCTCACTAGCTCTTCCAGTTATGTTCCAGTCATGCAGGGTTAGCTTCCTCACAACACCCATTCTGTTCATGCTGCACATTTTCCTCAAGGACTCCCAACTTCCTTCTTCCTGGAATACTCCTTTAACTCTGAGTCCTTGATTCTATTTACCTTGCCCCACAATTTAGTCTGATATTCAAATCTGCTATTATGTCTTTTATGATGACTTATGAGATATAGAGTATATATTTTCATACATTTCATATGATATATATCACAAGTACATATGTTATATATACATGTTCACCACAGTGTACATAACATTTTAATTTCATTTTTCTTTCCCCTGCCAGTCTTTCTCCTTTCTTCCTTCTCCATTCTCTCCCTGCTCTTCATCTCAAACCTCAATGATTTTAAACCCCAGGATGACAGTGATTCTACTGGATTTGTTTCTGCTTTCCAAGTGCCTAGCACAGTGTGGCAATTAGAATGCATTTAAAACTCTTGTTTTGAATGAATGGAGAAAGAAATGGCATTTTTGATGTGTCTGGTCAAATTGTTTTCTAATGCCCCCAGAGAAACATGTTATCCAACTTTTACTATTGCTTCCAGCTTATATTATCATATTAAACATTTTGAAGAATAACTTAGGTGAAATGTTACCTTGTTTTATTTGAATATTGTCTTTAATTATTAGGAGGTTGCCTATTTTTGTGTTTATATTCATGAGTAGTGACTTTTCTAAGCCTCTAGAGTCTTGAATGTTTTCTTTACATTTTATATGGACTCTTAAAATTGTTTTTATTATATAATATTTGATTCTGAAGTGCTTATATAAATGATAGTAAAACTTCCTTGGCTATATTTACAGCAAATATAATAAAATTCTCACAAGGTTGCTAATCTTTATTTGGGTACCTTTAAAAAATTTAGAAATTTACATAATAATGATATATTTACTTTCAGAATTCATTGTAGTATATGCCAAGGTTGCCAAAAGAGATGGATAATAATCTTAGATTAGACATTTTATTGTATTGTTGAAGGGAATACTTTCAAATAAGAAAGTATAATTTGGGTCTAAATATCTGCCCTGACCAATCCATTTGGTACATAAAAGCCAGACTGATTACCTCAAAAAGTTAGTCAGATCATGTCACTTCTCAGTTTAAAATTCCAGTGGTTTCCCATCCTATTTAGAATGCTGTCCTTCCTAAGATGCAGGATCTATATCATCTTGCCTGTGGCTACTTCTCTGAATTTATCTCCCACCTCTCTCCTCCTCAGTCAGCTCCAGCCACACCTCCCTGCTGCTCTCCCTTTCATAAACCATGGATGTTTTCAGCTTGGTGCCTTTATACTATTCTTCCCTCTGCCTGCTCTTTCGGGACCACCTCCACTTTTAAGTGTCATTAAGCAAAACTCTGTTCCCTGTGCCACCTAGAACAGCTAACCTAACCCTGACACTATCACTTCCCTGGTATGTTTTTCTTCATAGCATGTATCACAACCTGACTTTGTTGTGTTTATTGCTGTTATGCCAATAGTCAGCTCAATACACAGTTAAATAAATGAATGGACTGTCATACATCTGATAATTTCTGAAATAACAACCATATAGACCATATTTGGTATTTCTTCTTACATTACAAAATATCTTTTTCTTACAATTTAAATATTCTGTCATTTATACTGGTTATTGCTATAGTTTGAATGTTTGTATTCCTCCCAAATCAATAGTGCCAAATGTGATGTTATTAGGAAGTGAACCTTTGGGAAGTGGTTTGGTCATGAGGGTGGAGGCCTCGTGAATGGGGTTAGTGCCCTTATAGAAGAGGGTCCACAGTGTTCCCTAGCATCTTGTACCACTATGTGCACTATGAACCAGGAAGTCCCACTAAATACTGGATCTTCTCAGATCATGGTCCTGGACTTCCTAGCCTCTGGAACTGAGAAGGAAGTGTTTGTTTTTTTTATAAGCCACTCAATCACAGGCATTTTGTTTTAGGAGCTCTAAAAGAGTGAGACAGTTATTTTTTGGATGCCTAATAATTTCTCCTGAACCACTAGGATTCTGCAGTTCACTAGGTGTTATGTGATTAGGGAAATGCTATTCTAGAAGACTGTGTCAAGAAAAGGTGACTGCCTATGTGTCTGTTGTCAGTTTTCAGCATACCACAGCTTTTCAAACAGAGGAAGTAGCAGATGAAAAGAATATCGTTCTTTTTCTCTTCTGCATGTAAGAATAGTACTTAAAAGAGGTTGTGTCAATAATAGAAAAGTTACTTCAAAAGGAGTTTGGATTAAAAATAAGCAAATAGATTGAAAGGCAATTGGGAATCTGAAAACAAGGAAAATATTTAATAACATTAGTGACCCAGAAGGAACAGAATGCTATCATGCTTATAAGACGTTAAAAACAGAAACAAGGACTAAAAATTCAAAGTAGTTAGATATGCATCATATTTATGAAAACAAAAACATGACTAGTTAAATGCAAATGATATAGCTGGAGGAAAATTACCAGCGAGACTAGATGTTGCTTTTGGTGAACTCAGAAATGCAATAATGTTGAGAAGCAAGAGCATTGTAGAAAAAGAATGAGTAGATAAAAGCTTTTAAAACCTCACTGTTTTGCCCAAGGCAAGGCTAGAGGCTGCTAAAGATTAAACAGGATGGGAGAGCTACTACGGAATTGTGCTCAATAAAATTACTAGACTTAAAACAGCACCAAGTGAAAAACTAGTAGCTCAGTGTCCTGGGAGCCAAAGCAGTGATTCTGCCACCTCCACTCTGCCTCACTTCAAATATATGATTTTTTCATATGCCACTTATTTCAATGACTTTTAAGAATGAGCTATTTGCAAAAGATATTTGAGGCTTTGTAAATCATAATCAAAAACTTCAACAAAGTTATCTGTTTATGATGTTGGAGAGAATGTTATAAATGGGCCATGATACTGTCTTTCACATGCAAATCTTTACGTATTTACCTACAAGAACGATTGGGAAAATAAAACAATCTATTATTTTGTGCGGTGTGTGTGCGCGTGCGCGTGCGAGCACACACACAGAGCACCCACCCCCTAATTAATACCAAGATTTTTTAAATCTGTGGTTACAAAACGTTGATTTTTAAAAGCATGAGTGTGTTTTGTATTAGGAACATGAACTATAAAACAGTAAGATGAAATGAGTTTTCCATAAAATTAGTTTTTGGATTAGGAAATACAGAATTTAAGAACAATTTCACAAAAGATATATTAGCTATTTTTAGTGGTGTAATGGTTGGAAAATGTTTGAATATTAAAAGAAGACATTGAAAACTTTTTGTATTTTTTTTAAGTCTTAATACAGGATTTTCAGTTTGACTTTGTGATCGTCTATCCTGGAAAGAATAAAATTTGCAACAAACATGTTTAGTTTGATGAGTTAGAGGACCACTGAAAGGAATTGACAATATATTATGTAGCAGAGTAAGGTTAAGATATTAACTTACAAATATTTCTAATAGGTTATTTTAAAAGGGCAAAATTATATAGTAGATGGTAATTGAATATGAAAAGGTAGACAGTAGAAATAATAAATATAAAGAAAAAAATCAACTGAATATTGTGACGGCAATTTCCTAGAGAAATCAGACAGCACTCAGGTGGAGAGAGATTTGTCACACCCATGCCAGGCCCAGTGGGATAGCTCCCAAAAGTCTGAGCCCCGAATAACAGTGGTAAGGTTTCATGCAATTTGCATGCAGAAGCCCATCACGCATCTACAATAGACTTTCTTTATTGTTTGGGAAGGTGTCAAGGTAGCCATAGCTACTACTGTGGGCAAGGAGCACACTGCAGGAACTTTCTGCTCCAGCAAGTAGCAAACTCCAAGTAGCAGACTTAGTAACTTCCTGCTTCACTGTAACTCTAGGGTTTTGTGCCCTTTCCTCACTTTATAAAATGCCTGACTCAGCATAATTAACCCATAGATATCTCTACTTTTAACATTTCTCTACCAACTTCTACAGAAGATTTTAGGTAATTAGAATGTCTTTTTATACTAAATTGGTCATAAAGTAAATAAAATAAGCAACAGATTTCCCTTTGTATTTCTTCAGAATTCTAAATAATTCCTTGGGAACTAGATAAGAATTTATTAAATTTTTCAAGACTTTCTGATACAATTACAGCACTTTGCATTGTAGAAAGTATTCAATACTTTTGATTCAAAACTGGATTGATGTATGTGTTAGAATCACCTCAATGGAGGTGGCCAGAATTTAGTCTAATCATCTAGCTGGGTTTAATTCCATCTATATGTCATTTTTCTGCCAAAAATGATGTAGCTTTTATCTATAAATCTTCAATGATGAAAATTCACTCTTATAAGACAGTACATCTTGGTTTGTGAGTGCCATGCCACTGAAAATTGGATGTGGTTTAAGTTTTCTTCCTGAGCTCACCTAGAGGCTAGACTCAGCACTTCCTTACACCCGCAAATAGCAAATTCAATTCTAAAAAGCTTTAGTAAATGAGACAGATTATACTTAAGGAACACTGAAGAGAACTTACATACTTCACAGCAAAATCTAATTAGAGTCCTCATTAAATATCTTTGCATTTCAAAGTCTCTGTCTAGATACTCTAGCAATGTTTCTTTACTTTTTCTTCTCTACTTGCCCTGAATTTAGTCCCTGAAATCCCCCATTTTCATAGCAATTAAGCTCAGGTTATTAGCTAAAATAGCTCTCTCAAAACCAAAGCCCTTCAGGTGGAATAACCTATTCTTATAGAAAATAGCCAGGGACCACTGTAGTTTCACAGCATTGTATAAAAGCAACCAATATGTGGTAGTTTCCCTTTTCACCTCAGGTGATCTATCAACATTTGTGCACAACCAAAACAGATGCCCCTTTGCTTTTGGTAGAGGGGGTGGTGGCAGGAGATGGGCATATGTGGCGAAGGGTATATATCATCAGGCTTCTACAAAATATGGTTTTCTCTACATTACACCTAATTTACAATATTATGTAACTGAGTATTCAAAAAACAAGTACTATATTTCATTATGTGCCTAACTTTCTTCTAAGTAGTCATTAAAGAAAACTTTTTTATTGCCATAAGATTGGTTTACAAATGCTGTGAAGTTTCAGGTATATAGCTTCACACCTTGACAACTGTGTATACCACACTATGCCTACCACCAAAGGTATAGTTATTATCCACCATCATCCAATCCACCTCCTCTACCTGTTCCATTCACCCTCCACCTTCTTCCCCTCTAGTAACCACCATTCTGTTGTCAGAGTGTAGGGGTTTGTTTTTGTTTTGATTTTGTCAGTTATTTTATTTCTTTATATTGAACATAGAGTGAAATCTTAAGATATTTGACTTTCTCCTACTGACTTATTTCACTTAGTATAATCCCCTCAAATTTTATTCATGCTTTTACAAATAGAAACATTTCATCTTTTTTATACCACTATGTATGTATGTATGTATGTATGTATGTATGTGTATGTGCATACACACATATGTGTGTTGTGTATACCATGTCTTCTTTATCCATCCATCTATCCATGGGAACTGAGGTTATTTTCATGTGTTGGGTATTAGTGCTTGTAATTAGTGCTGCTGTGAACATAGGGATGAATGTATCTTTTCAAATTTGTGTTTTCATATAAATTTTATTTCATAAATACCCAGAAGTTGAATTGCTGGACCATATTGTAGTTCTATTTTTAAGTTTTTAAGAAACCTCCATACCACTTTCCATAGTGACTACACCAATTTACATTCCCACAACAGTATATAAATGTTTTCTTTTCTCTGCATCTGACCTGACACTTAATATTTCTAGTTTTTTGATAATTGTCATTCTAGTAGAAATAAGGTGAAATTTCATTGTGGTTTTTTTATTTGCATTTCTCTAATGATAAGCAGTGAAAAATAATTTTTCATGGGGCTATATGTCTTCTCTGGGGAAATGCCTATTTAGATTCTCTGCCCATTTTTAAATCAGATTTTGTTGTTAAGTTGTGTGAGTTGCTTATATATTTTGGATGTTAGCCCTTTGATACACAGTTTACAGATATCTTTTCCCATTCAGTATTCCTGGTTGCCTTTTTTAAAAAAGATTTATTTATTTATGCATACAAGAGCTGGAGTGTAGGCCAGAGGTGTGGAGAGGATTCCCCAGAGACAAAGTGGGGAGAAGAACAGGCAGTTTGACTGAAATACACTGCTGAGGGGAGCAGTGGACAAGACAGGAGAGGTCTGCAGCGCCATGTGGGAAGCTCCCTGGCTGGGGATCAAACTAGTGCTGCAGTGGCTGTGGATAGCTTCATAGTGCTGTGACTTAACCCCTTGCACCACCAGGGAGACCCCGGTTGCCTTTTCATTTTAATTAAGCTTTCCTGTGCTGTGCATAAACTTTCATTTCATGGAGTCCTATTGCTTTCTCTTGTTTCCCTTGCTATTGCAGAGGAATCCACAAAAGCATCATTGATTTAAAAAAATTTTTATAATAGCTTTATTAAGCTATAAATCACATACCATAAACACTCATTGTTTTGAAGTGTAAAATTCAGTGGATCTTAGTATATTAACAACCATCACCACTAATTCCAGAACATTTTCATTATCCCTCAAAGAAACCCTTTATTCATTGGCATTCACTCTACATTGCCTCTTCTCCTTAACCCTTGGCTAGTAGTAATCTACTCTCTGTATGGATTTGCCAATTTTAGACATTTCATATAAATGGGAATCATATATATTTGATAATATTTTGTGACAGGTTTATTTCACTTAATGTTATGTTTTCAAGGTTCATTCATAGGGCAACATGTTTCAGTACTTCACCATTTTTTGTGGCCAAGTAATAGTCCATTATATGGATACACTCCATTTTATTCATTTTTTTCATCAGTTGATAGACATTTAGGTTGTTAACACTTTTTAGCTATTATAAACAACGCTAAGAACATTCATATGCAGGTCATTGTGTGGACTTGTTTTCATTTCTCTTGGGTATAAAATTGCTGGGTCATATGGTAAATTTATCTTTAACATTCTGAGAAATTGTCACTTTTTCAAAGTGGCTGAATCATTTTACATTCTCACTTGCAGCTATGAGTGTTCCAATTTTACTATAACTTCTCTTGTTATTGTCTTTTTTAGTTTTAAAATTATGTTTTAGTGCATAGCAAGTGTTACCTTCAGCGATATTTCATGTGATCATTCCCATTTGTGTATCTTCTTGGAGAAATTATTTTGTGTTTAAAATTAAATTATTTATCTTTTTATTGAGTTGTAGGGGTTCTTTCACTATTCTGAATATAAACCCTTAATCAATATGTGATTTGCAAGTCTCTCTCTTTCTGTTGGGAGTAATTTACATTTAGGGAACACAAATTAATCAGGGATTAAAGTTTAAGTATTGATAGCATCCAGTCCCTTTGCCTTTCTACTGGAGTTAGACCAATTTGGTAAAGCTAGTGCTCACTGTAGTGTCTAAAAAGAATACATAGAGGAAGGTGGCAAAAAAACAAACCACAGTGCCTAGAAGAAAGTATGTGGTTATTTAACTTTGGCAAATGAATGAATTAACTTATATATTCTTGGTTTCTTCCACTAGTCTGACTTATTGAGTCCCTCTGCTGGACTTTGAGAACAATATTGTTCATTTCACTATGTGGAGTCCCCCTGAAGGGAGTTATGAAGTGTTGGAAAGGTTAACATACCTGTTTAACATGTATCATCTAAACTGTGTGTCTACTCTGCTTTAGCTGCATTAAAGCATAATACTGCCATAAAGGAGTCCGCAGAATTTTAATGGTAAAAAGCAGTTTTATGTTCTGCTATTTACATTTGAGGGGCACTCTTGAGACTTAGAGAAAGAAGTAGCTGTTTTTGTCGGTTCAGTGCTGACTCCACAGTGCTTTGAATAGTCCTTGGCATTTCTGTAGCATTTCTGTTATGGATGTTTATTTGAAGGTTCACTTAGTCATTTTACTTACATCACTGTGTCCTTGACATAAGAGTGGTTCCCTCAGTGCAGTTTACTGTCCCCTCAACTAAGGTCATAGCTGTGGAGGGATGGATCTGAGGTTGCTGGATGAGCTGAATCTACTCAGGAGAATTTGTGGGGAGAGAGATGGTCCCATCCAGGCTGCCAGTATCTCAATATTCCTTACATCAATCTATTGAGGTCATTTTACTACTGACATTTGACATAATCACTTGTACATCTTCAGTGTTGACTCACAGAAAGAACAAGAATGGTTCAAAACTGGGAAAAGTCAAAAGAATTCAAGTTGGAACTACAGTTGAAAAGAAGAAATCAAAGAAGGCATTATGAATGAATGAGTGAAACAAACTGGGTAAAAGAAGAACAAAGGGGAGTAAAACATTCATTTGTAACTGGATATCAACAAAAGTCTAACTTTGCACGAGCAGAGCTGGCTGGCTTGTTAGTGTTACGTGGCTCAGTTACCCATTCACTGTATTCAAATTATTGTGGGCATATCCATGTGACATGTACATGGAAGCAGGTGCCTACCACCTAGTGAAATGGGACACATAGTTAGGAGTATGCAAAATAGCCCTTTCAGAGGGAGGATAAAAGAAATTTTTAACATAATTAGTAGTCTTAGGAAGTTAATGTGAAGAAGTTTTATGTTCAGTCCAGGTTGAAGAGATAAAGTTTCTAAATCTAAACAGTTGTCAATAATACCACATTATAGTATTAATGCAATACTTTTTCTACACCTTAAGTGCAAACACTTTTAAGCTTATGTTAGGGCATAACATCACAACACTCTTTGGAATGAAAGAGGTTTTTCTCAATTGGCCTGAGGCTTTGAATTGACTGTTGGGGGTGCAGGGAAGAGAGAGGGGTTATTGATATTTAGATTACTGTTTGAAGTTAGGACTAAATTAGACATTTCACATATGTAGATTTCTTTAATCCCTATAAAAACTGTTAGGTGGGTATTAGGAATTTGATAGATTAAAAGAAACATTATTTATCATCAAATCAAGGAAATAAGGTCCAAATCAAGAAGATATAATCTAAACTGAAAACAATATTTCGTTTACTTGTCCTGTTGTATAAATGCAGGTACTATTACATTAATGTCAAGCCTATTCCTTAGATGAACACTGTTCATATATTTCTTTAAAAATTGCTGCAATATAGTATTTTTGATTAGATCACAGAGTTGTGTATTTTCTCATAGCCTCAATAGTATGTTCTCATTTATGTTTAAAATAGGCTAACATTCTACTAGGCTCCTAACTTTGAGTAGCTTACACATTCCCTCCTTTTACAAAACATGGCCAACCTTTCTTCTCCCCTATGTCCTTTAAATAACACCTTTAAATATATGCAGGTCTGCCTTGGTTCTGGTGGTTAAAAAACAAACACACACACACACAAGTGAATAAATAAAACAACTTAAAAAAAAAAAAAAAGAAAGCCCAGATCACCCAAATTATTGGTAAAATCAATGGTAAAAGCAAACCATAACTGTAATATTCTAGTCATATTCTTCCTGCTCTACCATTTTCTTATTTGCCAATTCTAACTGATTGAGGGTGGTCTTCTGAAGGGATTTGTGGAAGGAGCCTAAATTCACACTGTTATTCTGTCTGACACTAGTAGAGATGGGAGGAGTGGCATCTAACACAAAGGCCAAAGCATCATAGAATAAGTGGCTTTCTGGGCCTCCCCGGTGGCGCAGCGGTTAAGCGCTGAGCTGTGGAGCTGGCGGCAGCGGCGATGTGAGTTCGACACCCAGCCGGGGAGAATCCCACATGGTGCGGCAGACCTCTCCTGCCTCGCCCGCTGCTCCCCTCAGCAGTGTATTTCTGATCTGCCTGTTCTGCTCCCCACTCTGTCTCTGGTGAAGCCTCTTGCCACTCCACACCTCTGGCCTGTACCCCAGCTTGTGTGTCTAAATAAATAAATCTTAAAAAAAAAAAAAAAGAATAAGTGGCTTTCTCATAGATTTCCTTTCTAAGGGGCTAATGGAAGACTTTACATTTCATGAGTATCAATATTTTGAAGGAGTTATGGGAGGACTCTGCACAAGGTCGCCTTCCTACAACTGCATTTTTGTGATACTTCTTCCCCTCTCTTCTGCTGCCAAGGGTAATACTAGTGAAGGAAACCAGAATATGCCACTCCTAAATCTGCCTCTTCTATATAAAATTTTTTTGAACTGAAGGCAATTAAGCAGAAAATTCAGGAAAAACTCTTCCCCCTTTTTGCCTAACTACAGGATATAAATTCTTTTTTTCCACTGGAGCCAGATTTTTCACAGCCCAGAGTTGCTACCAGAAAACTCAGCAAATAAAACTTATCCTTTATTTTCCTCCCATATATATTTACCTTCCCAAAGTTTGTTGCCCTTTAAAACCTAAAACTATTTTGTTTATTTTTTCAAAGAACCAGCTTTTTGTCTCATTAATCTTCTGGATTGTTTTTTTTTTTTTATTTCCATTTCATTTATTTCTGCTTTGATTTTTATTATTTCCTTTCTTAAACTGTTTTTTGGGGTTTTTTGTTGTTCATTTTCTAGTTCTTTGAGATGTGAGATTAAATTGTTTCTTTGGGTTGTTTCTTGTTTCTTGATGTGAGCTTGTAATGCTATATATTTTCCTCTTATTACTGCTTTTGCTGTGTCCCAGACGTTCTGGAAAGTTGTGTCCTCATTGTCGTTCAGTTCTAGATATTTTTTAATTTCTTC